>WAAF01013615.1:0-11228 GCA_013400475.1 Tricholaema leucomelas
GAGCCCCAACTCTCTCAGCCTGTCCTCAGGGAACAGGCCCAACTCTCTCAGCCCCAACTCTCTCAGCCTGTTCCCTTCAGGGAAGGCTGAGCTGCAGCTGAGCACCCTCTCTCTGCAGGGCACACACAGGAACTGCCCACGCTCGACACAGAAGCAGCTCTTTGAACTCAGCTCATGCCAACATTTCTCTCCGAGAGCATCCCACCCCGGGTCGACTGCAATTCCTTCCTCTGCAGCCATTTGTCCTCTAGGAGACACCTCTGCCTGTTCCTGGCCCCAGGAACTCACACTCATTCTCTTCAGCTCTCCTTGCTGGCTGCCACCGGCCTCCTTCTTTCTCCTGTCAGCTGAAACACATCTGCAAAAATGATTTTCCTCCCTTCTCCTCCAGACTGGGATGAAATCATACCTGTTTCAGGGCAACGCTTCAATAACAATATCTGTTCCCTCTGGGAAGACCCTACAAAAAGCTCCACTCTTTCCTTCCTGTCCTCCTGGGCGCAAGCAAGCTCATCTGCACTTTGCCAAGTTGCTAGCGACTCATCTTGGTTCATCTTCCCTAAAAAGGAGATCCAACAGGAAAAAAAAAGAGGTCTTTTAAAGATTGGTATTTGCAGCAGAGCAGTTTCCAACCCCCCCCACCACCCCCCCCCCCCCCCAGACCTTGTTTGTTTTCACCCTCATGTCAGAAAAGGCAGCAGTTACCAGCAGATCCACACCTCCCTGTCCCAAGGCATCCAAAAGCAAGAGGAGTTCCCTAGAGCTGGGTTTTCCCCATGGATCTCCCTCTGCACCTCCTGCCTTTCCTTCCTGGATGTGCTTACAACTGTAAACAGCTTCCACAGAGCTGAATGGAACTGGCAACCATGCTCCAGGCCTGGAGACCTCCCCACTGCCAGGAGGAGGGTTCCCCATCTCCCATCTGCACAGCTGAGGGTGGAGACAGGTTTCCACCTGACACCTTGCTCAGTTTGTGGTGGGAGCTGAGCAGCTTCATCCCTTGCTGGGGGTTCTGCACAGCTGAGGGTGGAGACAGGTTTCCACCTGACACCTTGCTCAGTTTGTGGTGGACGCTGAGCAGCTTCACNCCAGGAGGAGGGTTCCCCATCTCCCATCTGCACAGCTGAGGGTGGAGACAGGTTTCCACCTGACACCTTGCTCAGTTTGTGGTGGGAGCTGAGCAGCTTCATCCCTTGCTGGGGGTTCTGCACAGCTGAGGGTGGAGACAGGTTTCCACCTGACACCTTGCTCAGTTTGTGGTGGGAGCTGAGCAGCTTCACTCCTTGCTGGGGGTTCTGCACAGCCAAAGGTGGAGACAGGTTTCCACCTGACACCTTGCTCAGTTTGTGGTGGGAGCTGAGCAGCTTCATCCCTTGCTGGAGGTTTTTCAGCATTTAAACCATATCTGACATGGAAGTTGGCACCTGGCTGCCTTTGGTGGTGTAGACAATTGGGTTTGGGGGTTTTGATGACTGAGGGGATGGAAAATCATAGAATGGTTTGGGTTGGAAGGGACTGTAAAGATCATCTAGTTCCAGCTCCCCTGTCATGGGCACCTCTCCCTAGGCCCTTTTCCCACCTTCCAGCAGGCCAGGTTGCTCAAGGCCTTATCCACCCTGGCCTTGAACACTTCCAGAGAGGGCATCCACAACCCCCCTGGGCAACCTGTTCCAGTGTCTCACCACCCTTGCTGTAAAGAATTTCTTTCTACTCTCCAGTCTAAGTCTCCCAGCTTCAATCCAAGACCCACTGTAGGCTCCTCTTAGTGCCCACCTTTACAGCTACTAAACCATCAGCAGGCACACCAGAGCTCCCAGAAGCATCTCCAGAAGAACAGGGAGGAGAACATGAAGGCTGTACTGCCACCCAGCAAGACCTGGACAGACAGAGCTAGACACAGAGGAACCAGATGGAGTTCACCAAGGACAAGTGCAGAGTCCTGCACCTGGGAAGGAATAACAAACTCCACCAGAACAGGCTGGGAGGTGACTGCTGGAGAGCAGCTCTGTGGAAAGGGACCTGGGGGTGCTGGGGGTAACATCCATGGCACAGCAATGAGCCCTAGGGGCCAAGAAGGCCAATGGCATCCTGGGGTGCATTAAGCAGAGTGTGTCCAGCAGATCAAGGGAGGTTCTCCTCCTCCTCTGCTCTGCCCTGCTGAGACCTCATCTTGAATACTGCCTTCAGTTTTGGGCGCCCCAGCTGAAGAGAGACAGGGATCTGCTGGAGAGGGTCCAGCAGAGGGCTGTGAGGATGATGAGGGGACTGGAGGGCACTGCCTGATGAGGAGAGGCTGCGGGACCTGGGGCTGTTTAGTCTGGAGAAGACTTAGAGGGGATTTAATCAACGTTTATAAGTATCTGAGGGCTGCCAGGAGATGGGGGACAGGCTCTGCTCACTGCTCCCTGGGACAGGACAAGGAGCAATGGGTGTAAGCTGCAGCACAGGAGGTTCCAGCTCAACACAAGGGGAACTTCTTGACTGTAAGGGTCACAGAGCCCTGGCACAGGCTGCCCAGGGAGGTTGTGGACTCTCCTTCTCTGGAGCCTTTCAAGGCCTGTCTGGATGTGTTCCTCTGTGACCTGTGTTAGGTAGTATTGTCCTGCTCTGGCAGGGGGTTGGACTGGATGATCTCTTTGGGTCCTTTCCAACCCCTAACATCCTGTGAGCCTGTGATCAACAGAAACGTGGAGCAGTTGCCACATGTGAGGACCAAGGTGCACAAGTGAGCATCCACTGGTATTTGGCTGTGCCTAGCTGAGGTCTGGTCAGTCAGTTCCCTGCTCCCAGCTTGATTTCACATCTTCCACTGGCACTCCTCTTACAAACTCCAGCTCTTACCACTGTGCCTCTTTCCATGCACTCATTTTGAACCTCAGACAGAGCTTTGAGCAATCCACCCTCCTCTCACCTTCCACATGGCCCTTCAGAGTGTCACACACTGCACAAAAACTGTCACAACCAACCCAAGCTGGGGGATGAAGGGCTGGAGAGCAGCCCTGTGGAGAAAGACTTGGGGGTGCTGGGGAGTGAAGAGCTGGACATGAGCTGGCACCCTGAGCTCACAGCCCACAGCCAACCTGTCCTAGGCTGATCCCCAGCAGTGTGGGCAGCAGGTGCAGGGAGGGGATTCTGCCTCTCTGCTGTGACCCCACCTGCAGTGCTGGGGACACTTCTGGAGTCCTCAGCACAGCAGAGATATGGACCTGTTGGAGTGGGGCCAGAGAAGGCCACAGCAATGATGGGAGGGCTGGAAGCCCTCTGCTGTGAGACCAGGCTATTAGAGCTGAGTTTGTTCAGCCTGGAGAAGGATCCAGTGAGACCTTCTGGTGGCCTTTCAGGACTTAAAGGCATCTACAGAAAAAGATGGGGACAATCTTTTTAGCAGGTCCTTTTGTTACAGGACAAGGGGGAATGGTTTGAAACTCTAAAAAGGAGACTTAGATTGGAGAGAAGGAAGAAACTTTTTCCACTGAGGGTGGTGAAAGCCTGTCCCAGGTTGCCCAGAGAGGTGGTAGATGCCCCCATCCCTGGAAGCATGCCAGGTCAGGTAGTTTATGGCTCTGAGCCACCTGCTCTAGTCACAGATGTCCCTGCTGGGGTCTGCCCTGAGCCTCCTCTGCTGCAGGCTGCACACCCCCAGCTCCCTCCGCCTCTCCTCACAGGGCTGTGCTCCAGGCCCCTCCCCAGCCTTGCTGCTCTTCTCCAGACACCTTCCAGCACCTCAACATCTCTCTTGCATTGAGAGGCCCAGAACTGGACACAGCACTCAAACTACAAGAGGGAGATTTAGGCTGGAGAGAAAGAAGAACTTTCTTACAGTGAGGAAGGTGAGAGTCTGTCCCAGGTTACTCAGAGAGGTGGTAGATGCCTCCATCTCTGGAACCACTCCAGGTCAGGTTGTTTATGGCTCTGAGCAACCTGCTCTAGTTGCAGATGTCCCTGCTGACTGCAGGGAGGTTGGCCTGGATGACTGTGAAAGGTCCTTTCCAGCCCATACCACTCTATGATCTGATGAAGCCCAGGCCTGTGATGACACCAAGGCCATCAGCCCAACCTTCCTTGCACAGAGAGCCTGCTCTGTCCTTCACAGGCAGCAGTGCACTGCTACAGCCCTGCTGAGGCAGAAGCTTCATCAATATTTCAAGATGAAGCCAGGAAGCTCCCAGCCCAAGCAGCTTTCAAAGCCCTGATCAGATCAATGTCAAACAAAAGGCTGCAGTATGAGGATGCTCCGGTGAGAGAGGCTCGGGCTGCAGGCTGGCACTGTCACCTCCTCCCTCCCAACACCTATCAGGTTTCTCCTCTCTGGCCTCAGCACACTGAGATGGCTCCAGCACCAGCTCATCAGCATGGAGCTGCCCAAAGCAGCCCCAGAGTGGCAGAGTTCCCTCTGATTAGAGCATTTGCAGTTCCCAGTCAACTGAAATTGGTGTTTGCTCCAATCCCCTTCTGCTTGCTTTGAATATGACTTTGCTTTAATGCCAGCCACTTAAGAAGCAAACCATCTGAGCCTCAAAAGCATGGGGTCAGCAGTTCCAAGCATCCCAAGGCAGAGCAGATGCTCCAGAGTGGTAAGAAAACCATAATGCACTTAGCTTAGTTTGACACTGCATGGGAGCAGGAGATCTAATTTCCCTCAGCTAGAAAATGTAACCGATCACCAGATTATCCACAGCACGTCCCTGGCCTCAGCTCCCTGCAAGGCCAAATCCAGCCCTGGCTTCCAAGATATTCAGGAACACACAGAAGTTGTCCCTTTTCTAGCAGCCTTGTGTCTCCCAGATCATTTAGTTATTATTCAGATGCCAGGCAAATTTGTTCAATTGCTGTTTTTGTTTCCATATCAGTAAGATGGGGATAAAGCTAAGTGCAGGTTTGGCCACAACAACCCCAAGCAGCACTACAGGCTGGGGACAGAGTGGCTGAGAGCAGCCAAGCAGAGAGGGCCCTGGGGGTGCTGGCAGAGAGGAGCTGAAGATGAGGCAGCAGTGCCCAGGTGGGCAGCAGAGCCAGTGGCATCCTGGGCTGGCTCAGGAGCAGTGTGGGCAGCAGGACAAGGGAGGTTCTTCTGCCCCTGTGCTCAGCACTGCTCAGGCCACAGCTTGAGTGCTGTGTCCAGTTCTGGGCTCCTCCATTGCAGAGAGATGTTGAGGTGCTGGAAGGTGTTTGGAGAAGGGCAGCAAGGCTGGGGAGGGGCCTGGAGCACAGCCCTGTGAGGAGAGGCTGAGGGAGCTGGGGGTGTGCAGCCTGCAGAAGAGGAGGCTCAGGGCAGAGCATATTGCTGCCTGCAGCTCCCTGCAGGGAGGCTGTAGCCAGGTGGGGTTGGGCTCTGCTGCCAGGCAGCCAGGGACAGAAGAAGGGGACAGAGGCTGAAGCTGTGCCAGGGCAGGTCTAGGCTGGATGTGAGGAGGAAGTTGTTGGCAGAGAGAGTGATTGGCATTGGAATGGGCTGCCCAGGGAGGTGGTGGAGTCACCGTGGCTGGAGGTGTTGAAGCCAATCCTGGCTGGGGCACTTAGTGCCATGGTCTGGGTGCTTGGGCAGGGCTGGGTGCTAGGTTGGGCTGGATGAGCTTGGAGGTCTCTTCCAACTTGTTTGATACTATGATTCTATGATTTACATTCCAGGGAAAGTGGCATGGGAAAGGGATTGGAGACACTCAAAAAGGACCTGCAGAAGGGTAAGAGCATTCCTCTGCTGCAGTGAGACAATGTCTGGAGGCTGTGGATGTCCCCTGCCTGGAGGTGTTCACAGCTAGGCTGGATGAGGCCTTGAGCATCCTAGTCTTGTGGAATGTGTCCATACCCATGGCAGGGGAAGTGGAACTGGATGATCTTTAAGGTCCTTTCCAATCCAAACCATTCTATGAATCTATGGCTCCAGCTCTGGGTTCCCCAGTTCAAAAGAGACAGAGCTATACTGGAGATTGTCCAACAGAGGTTAGGAGAACCACAAAGTGAAAGGCTGAGAGACCTGAGGCTGGTGAGTCTGGAGAAGGCTGAGAGAGGATCTTATTGATGTTTATGAATGTCTGAAGGGTGAGTGTCAAGAAGATGCCAGTCTCTTTTCAACAGGACAGGGGGCAATGGACACAAACTGGAACTCAGGAGGTTCCACCTCAACAACAGGAAAGACTTCTCTACTCTAAGGGTCCTGGAGCAGCCTGCCCAGAGAGGTTGTGGAGTCTCTTTCTCTGGAGACTGTCAAGGCTCATCTGGATACTTTCCTGTGTGACCTGCCCTAAGTGATCCTGCTTTGGCAAGGAGGTTGGGGCTGGATGATCTAGAGAGGTCCCTTCTGAGCCCTCCTGTTCTGCAATTGCTGCCCAGAAATGCTAAGTGCAAACACCAGCACATCTAAACTTTGCAGGGGGATTTGCTGGCTAATGCTATCCTGGCTTTGGCTCATTTACCCTCCTCCCTGCACCAAACTACTTCTCATTTCATCTCCTCCCCGTGGAAGGAGCAGTTTGTCCCCACCTCCACATCTGAGAGGATGCTCACATTCACAGCCTGGGCTTCATGGGATGAGGAGAAGGTAGATAAATCTGCTGTATGAACAGGAATCAGTGTGTGCTCAGGCAGCCAAGAACATCACCAATATCCTGCTCCAGATCAGCAAGAGAGTGGCCAGCAAAATCAAGGCAGGATGAAGGGTCTAGAGCATGGGTCTTGTGAGGAGTGGGTGAGGGAAGTGGGGTTGTTGAGCCTGGAGAAAAGGAGGCTGAGGGGAGACTCTCTACAACTCCCTGACAGGAGGTTGGAGCCAGGTGGGAGTTTGATCTCTTCTCACAGAGAACAATAGAATCCTTGAGCACAGGTTGGAGGGGACCTCAAGGATCATCTCATCCAACCTTTCTTGGGAAAAGCAGGGTCATCATTTCTCCCCAGACCTACACAGGTTGGAGGGGACCTCCAGGATCATCTCATCCAACCTTTCTTGGGAAAAGCAGGGTTGTCATTTCTCCCCAGACCTACACAGGTTGGAGGGGACCTCCAGGATCATCTCATCCAACCTTTCTTGGGAAAAGCAGGGTTGTCATGTCTCCCCAGACCTCTCTGCTCCCATCTGCAGGGATGTTGTTTCCCACTGAAGGGGATGGGAAAAGCCAATAAAGGATGCAACCAAAGAGCTGTCCACCTCCATTCTCTCAGCCTAGCCCTGCAGGAGGGCTTAGCTGCCTTCACCTCCTGCCTCCTGCTCAGCCACGCAGCCAAAACAAGTGACAAGGTAAGAGGCAATGGCTTCAAATTGTGCCAGAGGAGGTTTAGGTCAGATACTAGGGAAAAATTCTTTCCTCTAAGAGTGGTCAGGCATTGGAACAGGCTGGAGTCACCATCCCTGGAGGTGTTCAAGCAATGTGTGGACATGGCACTCTGGGCCACGGTGGTCCTAAGTTGAAGGTCAGACTCGAGCTTAAAGGTCTTTTGCCAACCGAAACAATTCTACAGTCCTCTGATAAATCCTCCACCAGAGTGGAGAGGCTGAAAAGCCATCCATCTGCTCTCCATCCATCCATCCCCAGACAGTGGGAATGGATACCACCATCTCCTCCATCCCTGAGGGAGATATATTAGCTGGTTACGTAATCAAGCTACCAGCGTGGCGCTTCCAAGGGCCGCCAAAGCCCTTCCCCTTAATACCACCGGAGATTAGCGCAGATCGAAGAAGAGTGGAAACCAGGAGAGGGGCTGGGGGGGAGGGAAGTGCTGCAACCTCTCTCCCCTTAATGCACTCTAAATCCCAGCTGATTTCCAACTCTGCCTCTGAAAAAACAAAGAAAGGAAAAGGCCAAAAACCCCCAACCCTAACAGACCCCCAAAGCTCAGCCTGCATTGAACTCATATTAGCATTGGGTGAGAGAGGTTGAGTGAATCAGGAAGAGTGTTGAGAGCATCCAAAGGAATCCAGAGCATGGCAGCAGACCAAAAGGAGTCAGGGGGTGCAGAGCTGCTAAGGGATACTAATGTGCTTTTACAAATCTGATTAGTTGCTGGTTTTGAGCACCCAGGGGCAGATCCTTCCATAACCATCCATCACTTATCCCCCACTGCCCAGTACGACACAACCCTGCTCTTCCCTCTCCCTATCAGCTGCATTCCCAGCTCCCAGGACAGGGATTTCACTTCATCTCTGCTCCCTCTTCAGGCTGGTTGATTCCACAGCAAGAGACATCAAGTTGCAAACCCCAAGTGAAAAGAAAATGACTCTTCTCTCCACTGCCCTGTTTTTGCTGCAGACCAAACCTGGATGTTTTGAGAAGAGCACATTCCCCACGGCATGAGGACTTTGATGGGCACCAAACCTGAGGTCTCACCTCTCCAGATTCCTGCTTTACAAATCAAGTGACAAGGCAGGAAGTCATCACTCTGCCATCCAACTGGTTCCTAGAATGGTTTGGGTTGAAAGGAACCTTCAAGATCATCTAGTTCCAACCCCTCTGCCATGAGCAGGGACAGCTTCCACTAGACCAGGTTGCTCAAGGCCTCATCCATCGTGGCTTTGAACACCTCCAGGGAGGGGACATCCACAACTTCCCTGGGTAACCTGGATACAAAGTTGCCCTTGGATGATTAGAACTCAACAAGCTCCATCTTCAGGGCAATGTTTCTTTATGGCTTATCATAGAATCACAGAATGGCTTAGGTTGGAAGTGACCCCAGAGATCATCTACTGCAACCTCCTGCCACATGCAAAGACAACTCTCAGCTAGACTTGGTTGCTGAAGGCCTTATCCAACCTGGTCTTGAACACCTTCAGGGAGGAGGCATCCACAACCTCCCTGGGTAGCCTATTCCAGTCTCATCACCCTTGTACTGAAGAACTTCTTCCTAAGATCCACTCTAAACCTACTCTCCTTCTGCTTAAAAACCATTTCCCCTTGTCCCCTGTCATTAGACACTCTGAGGAAAGGGCCCTTCCCAGCCTTTCTGTAGGGTCCCTTCAGGTATTGGAGGGCAGCAATAAGGTCCCCTCAGAATCTTCTCCAGATTTCATCATTTGGCATCATTTTTGGAGCTTATTTTGACACATTAAATCAAAAGAACCACTGAGTTTGACCACTGAATTGGGAAAGCATAGCAAGAGCATCACCCACAAGTCCAACACGATGGCAGGAAGTAGATGAGCACCAACTAGACAAGTTTGTACATTCCAGTTGTGGAAGAAGTAGATGAACACCAACTAAGACATGTTTGTATGTTCCAGTACAGTCACTTGAAGCAGTTCCTCTGAACTTCTTGATGCATTCACTATCAGTTTAGTTGGAATAACTGCAAAAGTCACCAGAGGTGGCCAAAGAAACATCCAGATTGTAGGTGAGAAACGCTGCACAGAATCCCTAACACTGAGAGTTTGACTGTGGTGGCAAGATGGAAGAAGCAGCAGGAGGCAAACATCCCAAAATCATATGCTAATGGGTGACTGGAAGGTGCCACCCAAATGGGAAGGTGACAGCTGCTGAGGAGCAGCCACTAAGCAGCCAAGAAGAGTTGTGGTGAAGGAAGGGAATGGGCAGGTGAGAAAGCACAGGTCACACTCTGCCATTTCACAGCCAAGCAGTTTGGAGATGAGATTACTGTGGAGATGAGTTTGCTGTGGTTGTGTTACTTGACCAGGTCTGGTCCTCCTTGTGCAGATGAAGTGGGAAGGAGTTTTCCATCCCAAAAATAAAGTCTAAGTAGCAAGCTGGCAGGAGGAGGAGAAGAAGAGCAGAGCCAGCAGCATTATGACAGTGCCAAGAGGTTACTGATTTGTTCTGAGCTTTGAAGTCACAACCTGCTTAGAGACCACCTGCAGTGAGCCACAACTATTTCAGGAGCACACACACAGAGACAAAATCACATTTCAAGTCAAAGAGAGGAAGAATCTCTAGCAAAGAGCAAAACCAGAGCTTACCATTGGCATCTTGAACTCCAGTAAGTGCTCCTACTGCTGCTGCAGTTTCACCAGACAGGACAATTTGTCCTCCACCTTGAAGAGTGGCTTCAGCAAGGGTGGCTACTGCGTGGGCAGCTGCTTCACTGTGGGCACAGGAGAGGAGGAAGAAGAGTTAAGGAAGCACAAACAACATCATTCCAGTTGGACCTGTTATAACCAGCATGTCCAGAGAACAAATTCAGAATGGAGGGATTCTTACTGGGCCAAAAGAAGTTATCCAGAGAAGGAAAGCTACAGTGGAGGAGGACTACATGGGAAGAAGCTGCTTCTACTGGCTTTGTTCAGACTGAAGACCTCCAGTCAGAACATCCCTGCCCTCTTAGAAACACAGAATGGTTTGGGTTGGAAGGGAGCTTAAAGATCATCTAGTTTCAGCTCCTGTGCCATGGGTAGGGACACCTCCCAGTAGATCAGGTTGCTCAAGGCCTTATCCAACCTGGCCTTGAATACCTCCAGGGAGAAGGCATCCATGGCCTCCCTGGACAACTTGTTCCAGTGTCTCTTTCGGGCATATCTTTTCTCTAAGACCTTCCTAAAAGCTTTTGCCAATCCAAATAAGTTTCTGGTACAAAAATCATCCTCTGGGGACTGTCCCATCCCATGTCTCTATGGATTTTAGAGCTTCATTATTGACTCCACAAGTTCACCTCGCACTGAAACAGGCACCAGAAGGTTACCATTCCCCAGGATCACAGCAGAAGCTCCATATTTAGCCAAGAGGGAGAACTTCTCCCCTGCCAAGTGGCTTAATAATTTGTTTTGATGAGTGATCAGTAGGCTTAGATCAATATTCTTACATTCCTTCCTACAAATGAGGTCAGACCAAAGGTCCTTCTCATGCAGCAAGCCAGTGTCAGGTAGTTAGAATCATGGAATTGATTTGAAAGGTTTCTTCCAAGCCAAACATCAGTTCAGCCATTAAAGGTGACTGCTAAACCACATCCCTCAGCATCACATCTACCTGCCTTTGAAATCCCTCCGAGGATGGAGACTGCAACACTGCCCTGGCCAGGCTGTTCCAGAGCTTGAGAAGCCTTAAAGGGAAGAAATTGTTCCTCATGTCCAACCTAAACCTCCCCTGGGGCATCTTGAGGCCATTTCATCTTGTTTGCTACTTATCATAGAATCACAGAATGGTTTAGGTTGGAAGGGACCTCAAGGATCCTCCAGCTCCAACCCCCTGCCATAGGCAGGGACACCTCCCACTAGAGCAGGCTGCTCAAGGCCTCATCCAGCCTGACCTTAAACACCTCCAGGGAGGAAGCATCCACAACCTCCCTGGGCAACC
>WAAF01013615.1:12118-23201 GCA_013400475.1 Tricholaema leucomelas
TCACCAGTCTGCCAGGACCTTTCAAACACAATGGACAGTGGTTTAGCAACTTCATCTGCCACTTCCTTCAGGACCCGTGGGTGGATCTCATCAGGCCCCATGATCTGTGCCCATTCAGATTCCTTAGGTGCTCAGGAACATGATCTTCCCTGACAGTGGGCACAGCTTCCTTATCTTCATCCTCTGGGACTCGGACATCACGGTTGGGGTCCTTGCCATTGAAGACCGAGGCAAAGAAGTCATTGAGCACCTCAGCCTTATCCACATCCCTTGCCACCAGCTCTCCCTTTCCCATCTGGAAGGGTCCCACATTATCCCTGTGACTGCCTCCCATCTGGCTGCAGCCTCCTTTCAGGCAGTTGGAGTGAGCCAGGTGGTCTCCCTCTCAGCCTCCTTTCCTGCAGCCCGAACAACCCCAGGTCCCTCAGCCACTCCTCACAAGACCTGTTCTCTGGACACACTCCAGCTCCTCAACATCCTTTTTGAAGGGAGGGGCCCAAAACTGAACCCAGGTTTCAAGTTGTGACCTCACCACTGCCCAGTTCAGGGGGACAAACCCTGCCCTGGTCCTGCTGGCCACACTCTTGCCAATGCCTCCTTTAGGAGGGAGCAAGTCCAATCTTCCCCTTCCTGTGTCCTCTCAGCTTCCAGCAGTTGGCAGTGTATTGATCTCCTCTATCAGAGGCTTCAGCTCGACCACCAGGTTTGATTCCTCTAATTCCCTTTGGAACCCATTTAGACTTTCTGCTTCCACAACATCCTGTAGCAACGAATTCCACATTTCATTAGATGTTATGTGAAGGAAAACAGCTTTGGGGTCCTCTGAAAAGTAGCACCCAGGCCTGCCTGGGCAGCCTTGAAGTCTGATAGTGTAAGAAGCAATAAATAAGTCTTGTCCTTTCCTCTTCCTCATGATTCCAGAGTAAAATAATTCCAGTAATCTCTCTTCCAAGCTCACAGAATCAGAGAACAGTTTGGGTTGGAAGGGACCTCTGAAGTTCATCTCATCCAAACCCTCTGCAGTCTGCAACTGCAGCAGGTTACTACTCTGAGTCCCAAACAAACCGATCTGGAATGGCTCCAGGGATGGGACATCTCTGGACAACCTGGGCCAGGCTCTCACCAACCTCAGTGGAAAGGTTTTTTTCCCCCTTCTCTTGAGTCTGAGTCTCCCTCTTTTAGTTCAAACCATCACCCTTTCTCTTCTCACGACAGCCCTGCACAAAAGCCTGTCCTCAGCTTTCTTCTCACCCCCTTTGAGGCCTGGAAGGCCACCAGAAGATCTCCCTGGAGCCTCCTCTTCTCCAGGCTGAACAACCCCAGCTCTCTCAGTCTGGCCTCTCAGAGCAGAAGCCTTCCAGCCCTCCCACTATTGCTCTAACTTTCTCTGGCTCTCCTTCTGTGCTGAGGACTTCAGAGCTGGCCCCAGCACTGCAGGTGGGGTCTCAGCAGAGCACAGCAGAGCAGAGTCCCCTCCCTGTACCTGCTGCCCATGCTGCTGGGGATCAGCCCAGGCTGCAGGAAGATGAAGAGCCATAGTTCAGCTCATGTGCAAGGACACTTCAGCCATAGTTCACTTCATGTGCAAGGACACTTCATGGCCTCTGATCACTTTTGTCCTTTCCAGACTTCTCCTACCCTAAGACACCTCTTTGAGGGGGTGACCAATTCTCACACTATTCAAGATGCACACACACCTGAGTTAGTTCAAGGGCCTGTTTCTGACTTCTTGTCCTGTTCCTTTTCCTGTCTGCTCAAGAGTGATGAAGTATTTCTGAGGATCTCCTGTGCCTACAAAAAAGCTGGGGAGAAACTTTTTACAAGGGCTTGTTGTGATAGGCCATGGGGCAATGGACTTGAGCTGGAAGAGGGGAGATGCACACTGGAGATTAGGTGACCTCACTGCTGTCTACAGCTACCTGAAGGGAGGCTGTAGCCAGGTGGGGTTGGGCTCTGCTGCCAGGCAAGCAGCAACAGAAGAAGGGGACACAGCCTCAAGCTGTGGCAGGGGAGGTCTAGGCTGGATGTTAGGAGGAAGTTGTTGGCAGAGAGAGTGATTGGCATTGGAATGGGCTGCCCAGGGAGGTGGTGGAGTCACCGTGGCTGAAGGTGTTGAAGCCAAGCCTGGCTGGGGCACTTAGTGCCATGGTCTGGGTGACTGGATAGGGCTGGGTGCTAGGTTGGACTGGATGAGCTTGGAGCTCTCTTCCAACCTGGTTGATTCTACAATACTGGAGTGGAAGTTCAACTCCTCTGTTCCTACAGGAACTTTTCTCTCCAGAAGCTGTTGAACTGTCATTTTAAACACATCACTGAACCCCCCCTGCATGTTTTTCACCACGTGGATCTCATGTACATCAGCTGTGATGTAGTAAAGGGCATCCTTTGGAATGAACAGTGTGGTGCAGGCCTATTTGTTTTAGAGCTGTTAAGTGTAGTGACAAACCAGTTTAATCAGTGACTTTCCCATTCCTACCTTAGTCATGACTGCAATACAAGGCCACCTCCTTAGAATCATAGAACAGAGTCATAGAATCAGTCAGGGTCAGAAGGGACCACAAGGATCAGCCAGTTCCAAGCCCCCTGCCATGCCCAGGGACACCCTACCCTAGAGCAGGCTGCACACAGCCTCAGCCAGCCTGGCCTTAAACACCTCCAGCCATGGAGCCTCAACCACCTCCCTGGGCAACCCATTCCAGCCTCTCACCACTCTCATGGTGAAGAACTTCCTCCTCATGTTCAGCTTCCTCCTCCTCACAGCTGAATCTCTCTGGAGGTATTTAAAGAGATGCAGACATGATGCTTAAGGATATGGTTTAGCAGTGGACTTGGTAGTGTTAGCTTAAAAGGTTGGACTTGGATTTAAAAGCCTTTTTCCAGCCTAAATGATTCTCTGATTCTAAGGTTCCTACCAAATCTCACCTTAATGAACTCAAAATTAGCTATTTTCTTTAGCTGCCCCTAGGATGTTCTTCATATAGGTTGGACTGGATGATCTTGGAGGTCTCTTCCAACCTGGTTGATTCTATTCTATTCTATTACTTGGCCTCTTTATTCTCTGGTGGACCAACATGGCTTATGAGGAGAGGCTGAGGGACCTGGGGCTGTTTAGTCTGGAGAAGAGAAGACTTAGAGGGGATTTGATCAATGTTTATAACTATCTGAAGGCTGCAAGGAGTGGGGGGACACGATCTGCTCACTGCTCCCTAGGATAGGACAAGGAGCAGTGGGTGTAAGCTGCAGCACAGGAGGTTCCAGCTCAACACAAGGGGGACCTTCTTGACTGTAAGGGTCCCAGAGCACTGGCACAGGCTGCCCAGAGAGGCTGTGGAGTCTCCTTCTCTGGAGCCTTTCAAGGCCTGTCTGGATGTGTTCCCCTGTGTTAGACAGTATTGTCCTGCTCTGGCAGGGGGTTGGACTGGATGAGCTCTTTGGGTCCCTTCCAACTCCTAACATCCTGTGAACTCAGTCACATGTTTCCCAAGAACTTCCAAGTCCTTCCTGCTCAGGTGCTGAGCACTTTGCAACTGCATCCCCTCAAGGTGTATTTCCACTGCAGGTTGATCTAGATGATCTTTAAAGTCTCTTCCAACCACAGGTATTCCATGACTCTGTGAATCACAGACTGGTCTGAGTTGGAAAGGACATTAGAGTTCATCTAGTTCCAACCCCCTGCCATGGGCAGGGACACCTTCCACTAGATCAAGCTGCTCTATGTCCAACATAGAATTGTAGAATCAGGCAGGTTGGAAGAGACCTCCAAGCTCATCCACTCCAACCTAGCACCCAGCCCTAGACAATTAACCAGACCATGGCACTAAATGCCTTGTCCAATGTTTTCTTGAACACCTCCAGGCACAGATTCCAGCACCTCCCTGGGCAGCCCATTCCAATGCCAATCACTCTCTCTGACAACAACTTCCTCCTCGCATCCAGCCTAGACCTGCCCTGCCACAGCTTCAGGCTGTGTCCCCTTCTGTTGCTGCTTGCCTGGCAGCAGAGCCCAACCCCACCTGGCTACAGCCTCCCTGCAGGGAGCTACAGGCAGCAATGAGCTCTGCCCTGAGCCTCCTCTGCTGCAGGCTGCACACCCCCAGCTCCCTCAGCCTCTCCTCACAGGGCTGTGCTCCAGGCCCCTCCCCAGCCTTGCTGCCCTTCTCCAAACACCTTCCAGCACCTCAACATCTCTCTGCAATGGAGGAGCCCACAACTGGACACAGCACTCAAGGTGTGGCCTGAGCAGTGCTGAGCACAGGGGCAGAAGAACCTCCCTTGTCCTGCTGCCCACACTGCTCCTGAGCCAGCCCAGGATGCCACTGGCTCTGCTGCCCACCTGGGCACTGCTGCCTCATCTTCAGCTCCTCTCTCCCAGCAATGGATATCAGCCTACTATCTATCAGCAACATCTCCAACAACAGACCATCTACAGCCTCCTTGTTGTTGGGCAATCTGTTCCAATGTCTCACCAGCTTTCACTTCTCAACAACCCCTCCATGTCTCAGAGCAGATCTTAGTGAACCAGAGCACTTCCTCCTCCTGCTTTTTGCCTCCTCTTCTGAACCTCCAGCTATGTGAAGGCAGCTACACTGCAGGAAGGCCAACTCTGCCTCAGCAGACCTGGGCTGAGCACACATTTTCTGGTGTCTCTCCTTCCCAGACCACCCAGCACTTAGCTGAAGCCACTTTCAAGGGCAGCTGAGCATTTTAATGACCTGTTACGGTTCCATCCCCCAAAACAACAATCAGCTGCAGCTGAAAAAGCTTTTCCCAGTTACAGTCTGTGCCACAGACATTAATTGGTTCAAATCAATCAATTAATTACCCATCTCCACTTTGTCTTCTTTTACCAGAAGGCCTAGCATTTCCCATCCTCAAACCTGAGAGGCTGCATGACCAAGGAAGGTCATGCTGTTGGACAGAGGTACTGCTTTTTGTGGGGCTGTGAAAGACTCTGAGCTTTGCTGACAGCCATTGGAAGAAGGTTCAGAGGTCAGAGTCACAGGATGGTTGTGGTTGGAGAAGAGCTGTAAGATCATCAAGTTCAGCCATTCAACTCTGGTACCAAACCATGGTCAGAGAAGACCTTTAAGAGCATCAAGTCCAGCCACTGTCTAACTCTACCAAGTCTGGTACCAAACCATAGTAGGAGAAGACCTTTAAGAGCATCAAGCCCAGCCATTGTCCAACTCTTATCAAGTCTGGTGCCAAAACATGGCAGTAGAAGACCTTTAAGATCATCAAGTCCAGCCACTGTCTAACTATCAAGTCTGGTACCAAACCATGGTAGGAGAAGACCTTTAAGATCATCAAATCCAGCCACTGTCTAACTATCAAGTCTGGTGCCAAACCATGGTCAGAGAAGACCTTTAAGATCATCAAGTCCAGCCACTGTCTAACTCTATCAGGTCTGGTGCCAAACCATGCCCCTCAGCACCACATCTCTGCAGTTTTGAAACACTTCCAGCAGTGGGGATTAAATCACCTCCCTGGAGAGCCTGTTCCTGTGGTTGAGAACCTTTTCAATTAAGAAGATTCTTCCATATCCAACCTAAACCTCCCCTGGTGCAATCTGAGGCCATTGTTCCTCCTCATTCTGTTACTAGGGAGAAAAGACCAAGGCATACCTGGCTCCAACCTCCTCTAGCTTCTCCTCATGTTCAGATGGAACCTCCTGGATTCCACTTTGTGCACACTGCCCCTTGTTCTGTCCCTGGGCTCCAATGAAGAGAGTCTGGTTCTATCTTCTTCCCCCCACTTTTAGCTCTTGCTGAGCATTAAGCAGATCCCCTCTAAGGCTGCTCTTCTCCAGGCTAAACAGCCCCAGGGCTCTCAGCTTTTCTTCCTCACAGAGATGCTCCAGGCCCCTCAGCATCTTTGAAGCCTCTACTGGACTCTCTCCAATAGTTCTTTGTCTGTCTTGACCTGGGGAGCCCAAAACTGAACCCAGGAATCCATCTGTGGGCTCACCAGGGCAAAACTCTGAACATCAGCATAGAATCATAGAATCAACCAGGCTGGAAGAGACCTCCAAGCTCAGCCAGTCCAACCTAGCCCCCAGCCCTATCCAGTCATCTAGACCATGGCACTAAGTGCCTCAGCCAGGCTTGGTTTCAACACCTTCAGCCACGGTGACTCCACCACCTCCCTGGGCAGCCCATTCCAATGCCAATCACTCTCTCTGCCAACCACTTCCTCCTAACATCCAGCCTAGACCTCCCCCAGCACAGCTTGAGACTCTGTCCCCTTCTTCTGTTGCTGCTTGCCTGGCAGCAGAGCCCAAACCCACCTGGCTACAACCTCCCTTCAGGGAGTTGCAGACAGCAATGAGCTCTGCCCTGAGCCTCCTCTTCTTCAGCCTTGTAGAGGGTGATGAAGTCTCTCCTTCAGCCTCCTCTTCTGAAGACTAAACAACCTCAGTTCCCTCAGCTGTTCTTCATAAGACCTGTGCTCAAGACCCTCCACCAGCTTGGTTGCTCTTCTTAAGTTCACAGAATCACAGGATCAGTCAGGGTTGGAAGGGACCACAAGGCTCAGCCAGTTCCAACCCCCCTGCCATGCCCAGGGACACCCTACCCTAGAGCAGGCTGCACACAGCCTCAGCCAGCCTGGCCTGAAACACCTCCAGCCATGGGGCCTCAACCACCTCCCTGGGCAAGTTCTAAAGCTCAGTTCTGTAATGGAACCATTGCTACCATTGCTGTTCAAAGCATTTAGAGGGCAGTGTTACTGCCTGTTTCTCCCTCTTTCAGGCAATTTCCAAGTCAGTGCTCTTCTGTGGTTGCAGTGGACACCAGGAACTATCCTGCAGACACCTGGACATGGGCTGACATGGGAATTTGCTGAGGAAAATCCTCTGCTGTGCCTGTAGGCAGTGATCTTAGCACTGTCAGAGTGAAAACCTAGGAGGAAACACTTCAGAAGCCTTCAAACATCTCTCAGCCATACCTGTTGAGTGCCATGGTAACAGTTGCTCCTTGTTGCATCTCCTGAGATGCTGCCACTGCTGCCTCTGCTAAGGATGCCACCGCCTGCGTGGCCTCCGATGCCTGCGTCGTCTGGATAGTCATCTCCCCTCCTTGTAGCGTTGCCCAGTTCTGCTCCACCTGTGGGGAGAAACAGAAAGGAAGGTCCCAAGATTGGATGTCAGCCCATGGATGAACAACTACTTCCTACAATGAAAGGGCCAGAGAGTTTCAAGAGGTGTTTGCAGAAGACCCAGACACACTTGGACGTTGAGACAGGAGGTAAAGAGGAAGAAGCCTGAGATCCACCTCAGAACATTGCTGCGCTCTGCAATCCTCTGCCAGCCATGAGGGGGTTTCTCTGGTCAGCCCCTGATTTTAGCTGCTCTTTTCTATGTCAAACAAGAGTTTCCTTCCATGGATATCTGCAAAGTTCCTCAACCTGGGGGTGCTGGTAGAGAGTAGCTGAAGATGAGGCAGCAGTGTGCCCAGGTGGGCAGCAGAGCCAATGGCATCCTGGGCTGGCTCAGGAGCAGTGTGGGCAGCAGGACAAGGAAGGTTCTTCTGCCCTTGTGCTCAGCACTGCTCAGGCCACACCTTGAGTGCTGTGTCCAGTTGTGGGCTCCTCAATTCCAGAGAGATGTTGAGGTGCTGGAAGGTGTTTGGAGAAGGGCAGCAAGGCTGGGGAGGGGCCTGGAGCACAGCCCTGTGAGGAGAGGCTGAGGGAGCTGGGGGTGTGCAGCCTGCAGCAGAGGAGGCTCAGGGCAGAGCTCATTGCTGCCTGCAGCTACCTGAAGGGAGGCTGTAGCCAGGTGGGGTTGGGCTCTGCTGCCAGGCAAGCAGCAACAGAAGAAGGGGACACAGCCTCAAGCTGTGCCGGGGGAAGTATAGGCTGGATGTGAGGAGGAAGCTGTTGGCAGAGAGAGTGATTGGCATTGGAATGGGCTGCCCAGGGAGGTGGTGGAGTGGCTGTGCCTGGAGGTGTTGAAGCCAAGCCTGGCTGAGGCACTTAGTGCCATGGTCTGGGTGATTGGGCAGGGCTGGGTGCTAGGTTGATGAAGGTCCATCAGCTGACAAATCCAAGATGAAGATCTTGTCCCCTCATCCTCCCATCACTGTTTCCATCCCCATAAAGTTTCAGGCCACTCACCATCTTGCTGAGAGTCACAGACAAGAATGCCAAGGAAGGTGATGGAGAGCTCTCCATTTATTAGGATGGATCAAAAGTCCAGAGAAGCAGAGCTGGCACAAAGCTCCCCACAAAGAGATCAAGTCAATTTGGCTTCCTTTGGGCAAGAAAAGGGTTGGTCCCATCAAAGGATGGAGAAGGAGAGAGAAGCTGTGGTGCTCTCACTGACATCTGCAATCACACACTCCTCAGCAGCTGCCAGGGTGGACTTCCAGCACCTGGGCACAAGCACAGCTGGCTCTCTTCATAGCTCTTTAGCCATCCCCAGCCATCTGACATTCAAGGTCACTGCTTCATTCTCCTGTGCCCAGAGCTGACCCTGGGCAGAAGGACCCAAAGCATGGAGGAAGCAGTCAGATAGTGCATTGCCAACAGGAGAAAGGAAGGCTGAGTTTAGAGGAGGTTAACTTGGCTTTGGGGTTTTAGTTAAGGGATAAAAGGAAACCAAAGTTTGAATGGCCCCAGAAAGGAAGGAAGTTGCAGATGGCAGAGACCTTGAAAAGTCAGACTGAGTGCATGGGACTCTGTTAGGCAAAATGAAGCAAGCTCCAGCTGGGAAAGCCACCCTGCACACCACCACAGATAGGAGGGACAGACAGACAGCTTTACAAACACATGGCACACACAGGGGAGTGAGAATGCTTAGATGTGGGGAATGGCTGAGAGCAGCCCTGGGGAACAGGACCTGGGGGTCTGGGCTGATGCAAAGCTCAACAGGAGCCTGCAGTGTGCACATGCAGCCCAGACAGCAACCCTGTGCTGGGCTGCAGCAAGAGCAGTGTGGGCAGCAGGGCAAGGGAGGGGATTCTGCCCCTTGGCTCTGCTCTCCTCAGACCCCACCTGGAGTACTGTGTGCAGTTCTGGAGCCCCCAGCACAAGCAGGACATGGAAGTGTTGGAGCCAGTCCAGAGGAGGCCACCAAGATGCTCAGAGGGCTGCAGCAGCTCTGCTGTGAGGACAGGCTGAGAGAGTTGGGACTCTGCAGCCTGGAGAAGAGAAGGTTTGGAGGAGACCTTAGAGTGGCTTTGCAGTATCTGAAGGGGGCTACAGGCAGGCTGGGGAGGGACTATTGACAAGGTCTGGTAATGACAGGAGGAGGAGGAATGGGTTTAAAGTGGCAGAGGGGAGATTTAGACTGGATGTAAGGAAGAAGTTCTTTACAGTGAGGGTGGTGAGGCACTGGCACAGGTTGAGGGATGGTGAGACACTGGTACAGGTTGCCCAGGGAGGTGAGACACTGGCACAGGTTGAGGGTGGTGAGACACTGGTACAGGTTGAGGGTGGTGAGACACTGGTACAGGTTGCCCAGGGAGGTGAGACACTGGCACAGGTTGAGGGTGGAGAGACACTGGTACAGGTTGCCCAGGGAGGCAACCCTTGCACACCATCCTAACAAATGGAGAGCTCTCCATCACCTGCCTTGGCATTCTTATCTGTGACTCTCAGCAAGATGCTGAGTGGCCTGAAAGCTTTATGGGGATGCAAACAGTGATGGGAGGATGAGGGGACAAGATCTTCTTCTTGGATTTGTCAGCTGATGGACCTTCATCATCCACTTCTTCAAGTTGTTTTTGGAGTCACCATCCCTGGAGGTGTTGAAGCCAAGCCTGGATGAGGCACTTAGTGCCATGGTCTGGTTGCCTGGACAGGGCTGGGTGCCAGGTTGGGCTGGATGAGCTTGGAGGTCTCTTCCAACCTGCTTGATTCTATTCTGTTCTATTCTACCTCCAGGGACAGTGACTCCACCACTTCCCTGGGGCAGCTCATTCCAATGGCAAGTCACTGATTGATGATTTTGAAGCTCTCTTCCAACTGAAACAACTCTGTGGTTCTATAATCACATCTGAGCTCACTCAGGTCTTTCACAGATTCATTCATAGGTTGATTCATCTTTACACAGCAAGAGATGAGAGGACAAAAAGGTTCCTCGAGAGGCTGCCAGCAGGCTGTGGATCTGTGCAGAGAAACAGCCCCCAGACACCAAAGAAAGTTTACTTTTGCATCCTAATTTTGTCCAAGAGAGCAGCTGGATTTCAGGAATCACTCATCTGTGCTCCCCTGCTTTCTATCTGTGCCTCTGAACATTTTCTTTCTGATCTCAAAAGCCAGAAGTAGATCTTGAAAATCCTCCAAACAGCTCCAAAGTACTTTAAGGCGATGGCCCTAAGCCAGGCTGCTTCAAGGCTGGGTCTGAGATGGAAGGAGGGTCTGGTGGAGAGCAAAGCTGTTCTGTGCTGCCACCTGTCGCTGTGAAAAGTCCTGTCCGTGCAGACCAGAGGCAACCAGACCTCACCACCAGGAATTCTGGCGTGAAGAGGGGCAGGAAGGGACCTGCAGCCAGGTTTAAAGAGGACTTGGAGAGTGAAAAGGGTTTAAAAAAAAAATCAAACAATTAAAATCGAATCTTCATCATCTTAAAGGATTGGGTTTTAAACACACAGGAAAAGGCCTTGAGCAGGCTGGTCTAGTGGAATCAGACAATCAAGCAGGTTGGAAGAGACCTCCAAACTTATCCAGTCCAACCTAGCACCCAGCCCTGGCCAATCACCCATAGAGTCATAGAATCACAGAATGGTTTAGGTTGGAAGGGACCTCAAGGATCATCCAGCTCCAACCCCCTGCCATAGGCAGGGACACCTCCCACTAGAGCAGGCTGCTCAAGGCCTCATCCAGCCTGACCTTAAACACCTCCAGGGAGGAAGCATCCACAACCTCCCTGGGCAACCTGTGCCAGTGTCTCACCACCCTCACTGTAAAGAACTTCCTCCTAACATCCAGTCTAAATCTCCCCTCTTCCAGCTTAAACCCATTCCCCCTCGTCCTAACATTACTAGACCGTGTAAATAGTCCCTCCCCAGCTTTCCTGTAGGCTCCCTTCAAATACTGGAAGGCCACTCTAAGGTCTCCTGGAAGCCTTCTCCTCTCCAGGCTG
>WAAF01013616.1:0-40281 GCA_013400475.1 Tricholaema leucomelas
GGGGGGGCGGGGAACAAAATGTATTTGGGTTAAATTTATTAAGTTTACTGAAACCAACTGATTTTACAGGAAATATTTCACACCTGACTGGATTAGACCATAGCTGCCTATACAAATTCACTCTCATAAGCCCCTTTTATTGTAGTCTAAGTATGAATGAGCCTTGCAGACACTTAAACTTCTTTTATGATAAATATTTAACATGGGAAATCTGAATTACAAGAAACATTATTCTTGTTGTCACTTTTATTAACTAATACTTTCCCTGGTTATTTTGTGGATAACAGAAAAGAGGTATAAGTAGTTTGAAAAATACATATAGAGGTTGTCCTGGTGTCCTGGATACCCCAAATTCCTCCCATGCCATGGTTTGAATGGGAGAGGAATGCTGCGAAAAACCTGTTTCCCCCTTTGCCCTGCAGGCTTGAAGGGGAGGGAGCAAAGGGTCCTTCCGGCATGAAGGGGGGTGATCTGTGCAGATGCCCATGCTGAAATCGGGCTGGTGACTGGCTGTGTTCTTCATGCCTAGGAAATGGTAAATCGTCTCTTTGTCTAGGAAAGGGTTAGATATTGGGGTACTTCTCACCTTGGGGTTCTCCCCTGCCTTGATAGTTCCTGCAGAGAGAGTCCCCAGGCGCTGTGAAGGACAAGCTCCTGAGGGACTGGACTGTCCCTTCCTAGGATGGCTCCCCCACCATAAGCTCTCTTGTGCAAGCTTAACAGGCTTAACGAGCCTCTGATATCCTTTTGAAAGAGAGCGAGCTGACAAGCACCTGGACCACCCTTTCTCTCACACAGCCTAGCTCACTTCGTGAGTAAACTTTTCTGCCCAGCCTGAGTTATAGTGGGGAAAGCTGTGTTTATAGCTTAGCCTTTTCCATTTCTTGACTTCTAAAACAGCCAAATTTATCTATAGTATCCTTTGTAAGATATTCTCTATCAAACTGAGTCTGCTAATTAAACTAAATTAATTTCTGTTTATAGTTTTGGGGTGGGGTTTCAGGAAAATAAAATAATTCTATTTTTATATCTTTTCTGACTTGGCCACATTAATTCGCTGCCTCCACAACAGAGGTGAGGTATCAAAGTATATATAGACTGTTCCAATACAGTTTCTAAACAAGTGGAAAGGGTCTTGAGATTATGGCAAAGCACATTACCCCTCATGACTTAAGTGAGAATGTCCATTCCTATGTTACCTGGGGTCTACCCTTTATTTAACCAATCAGTTATCCAGCAGGGACATGCTTAGGCCCTATTATACATTGCCAGACTCAGCAAGATTGCTTGAAAAAGAGCCAGTAAGAGAGAAGGAATTGTTCTCACTTTCAATGCTACAAAGGACATTGTTATTCATAGTCCAGTAACTTTATTGCAAGCATAAACCTTTTGGAGGAACAAAGAGTAACATATCTGAATGTCATTTTCATTGGAATAATTTCAATTCCAATACGACTAAGAAATAAGATGACACGAGATTAAAACAAAAAGATGATTACATTTGGGACAAATATGCACGATTCAAATGACCGTCTCAAAAGAATGACATAGAAGCATGCTTGGTGTAACCCTGAAAGAGACTTTCAGGAGTTAACCAAGGTCAGCTTAATAATTCTTTGTGCACAGTGCTACATTTAATAGTCTAGAGTTCTGGAACCTGACATCTCACCAAACCTCTGAAGTACTGTTGTATTATCTTTTCTTTTACAAGTGAGTAAATAGAGGTACAAATCTGAGAAAAAGCACCACTGCTTCAGTTGCTTGAGTGTCCTGAGAGCTGCTCCACCTAACTTCCAGGAGTAGGAGATCCTCTGTCTTTATCTGAGCCAAAGCAGAGATCTGCAGATGGTGCAAATGCCAAAACCCAAAGTTTTTATCTCTGTTCCTGCTAGGATGCTACAACAGATCCTAGCGTCCTGATTCCAAACCTGTCCCCAGCCATCATTACTTTTGCCCCTTTCAGAATTCTGCTATTATAGCTAGCTTATGATTGTATTTCATCAATAAAAGTCAACTGACTCATGTTTCTAAGGTCATTTTACACTATTCTGGCAGCATTAAAGGTGATTTACATGGATATTACATTTCCATCCACTTTAGGGCTATTTCCAATTGCCTGAGTGTCATCAAGAGACCTGAGCATAAGTGAGAAGCAAATTCCAATGTCTGACCTCAGCAGGGGCTAACTTTTGGCACCATGTAGCTACGTACTGGAAAATTCATATAACTGAAAATCATAAACACTTGCGTTCGAGACCAAATCAGAGATAGAAATCTAGCATTGGATAGGAAAGCACAGAGTTTCCTCAGTAGTTTCATTGCCTTGCTGCAACTTCGCCTTGGGGTGATGCGTCTAGGTTGATGTTTTCCCAGCAGCCTCCTAGGGATTTGGGTAGCCATCCCATGCAAGCTGGTGCATCGGCCATGTGATATAATCAGGAGATAAACTACTAAAAAGCCCAGGTAGAGAATAAAATCTTTGTACTTGTTACCTTTTTTTGTCTTCTTCTAGTTTCATATGACTGGTACTTGAAAGCCTCCCTTTTTTTGGGATTTACAAGGCTTCAGAATAGTCTGGATCATTTGGTCAAATGTACATATCCAATTACATAGCATTAATTTTCTATTGCTCTTCCACAGGCTAGTGACTCACCAACATGCTTACTCATCACTTCAGTGCCTGATAACTCTTGAATAATTCAAAAGTCCCCATTTGTCTAGGATGATACTCATCTGGAGTGAGTTTTCTGAAAGCATTGCAACAACTCAGAAGCCAGTCTTACTGAGAAGACATAGAACCTATGCCATCAAAATCTTGGTGTGTTTCAGAAAGGCCCCACATTGTCTGACTTTTAATGAAAAATGGATTTGCAGCTCATGTTTTCATCAGTGTATCTAGAAAACTTTTACATTTTCTGGCTTTAATATTCAGACATACTGGTCACATTCCATTGAAACAACCCAGTGAAGAGCAACACATGTGCCAAGATAGAATGCAACAGATAAAATGATAATATATTTCTGCGCCAAGTGTTCTTGTACATTCATGGTATTTCTCATTGTCTTATCTTGGAGGCCTAATGGATCTCAGTGTGGAATAAATAGCAAAGGATTGCTATGGTACAATCTTGCCAAATGAAACTCAAAGCACATTTTAAGCTCCAACAACATGATTATTCAAAGACTGAATAGGCAAGTGTAGCACTGAATGCCAAATAAAGGGCTATAAACGAGAGTGATAGCTATTTGTGTGAACTGAATACCATCAAGTTAATAAAGTTGCAGACACAGAAATGAACTTAAATCAGTGCAGAATTCTATACTATTCTCACAAAAAAAACCCTTAGCACAGCCACCTTGGTCTCTTTTTGGTAGCAAATCAAGAGTACTTACCATTCTTGGAGAGAATTACAGCCAAATATTCATGAAGGTAGGTGTTGATGTACAGCAGAAGGCTTGGAGTATGTGCAGTGAGAAAGCTAAATGCAATATTTTCCTTGGACATGACAGCATCCACATAAATGGCAGAGCTTGAGGTGCTTGCATTTTTTGTGACAGGATAAGGCTCTTGGAAAATATAGGTAATGGAAGTGCCAGCTTCAAATAGTGCAGAAACCTCTGAAAGAATACATAAACCAAGGGAATAATTTCAGTTGCTTCATTTTTAGATATCACAGACAGGCATGGACATGAGCACACTGCCTCAGAAGCAGAACACTGCAAAACTCTTTGATCCGGCTGACATCATTATTCCTTATTTGGATGAGCAGTACATCCTTCCTTATAGTCTATTTGTGCAGCACAGAGAAGGATAGTGTATGGACAGAGACCTCTAAATTAAACTGTTTTAGTGCTAGAACCAGAGCTCCAAGAGGTGGAATAGGCCAAAAGGCCTGTCAGCCAAATAAAAGCTCGGTTCACCATCTTCTGACAGTTGACATGTAAGGCAATATTCTCTGTTTTCCCCTCACAAGAAAGAGAATATGTTTGTCCTTTCCAGTCTCTTTTTTAAAAACAAAGTCATTATTAAAGCACCACATTGAACCAAAGACAACCACTAAGGGAAGCTGACTTTGATAACTCCAAAAGAAAAGAAACACCTTCTTGTGCATGCTCAGATTCCATGAACTCCTTGTTCATGTTTTCAGTGCAGTCTGGCCATGACGTATGCAGGTGTGATAACACCTTCTTTTTCCTAATGTGATTAAAGCCAAGTCAAGATGGCAGTGTCTCTAGCTACAGACTGACTGCAAGTGCTTTCTCCAGTACAGCATCTTCACCTTTACAGCAGAATCTAACAGGACGCTGTGGTTAATATGCCTCTTTTGGCATTGGTGCAAATCCTCAGCTCATGTGAATGAGCATAGTTCCATGGACTGCAGTACAACTAGGCTGATTTACACCAGCAGATGAAGTGACCCTCTTAGTGAGGTAAGCAGCAGCCACAGTAACTAAAACCCTTGCTGCTACTGAGCATGAGTTTTACTATTTCCTTCATTTTACAAAGCACATGCTATCTAAATGAGATGCTCTTTATTTGACCCACTCCTTTTTCTGGTGTTGGCAACATCTACAAGCCATCAGAAAGGTTCAGTGAGAACATATTCAAGAGACTGAATGCTTAATGATTATTTTTAAAATCTCTTAACTTCTGTATGGGTTGTCACGGGAATGGTAAAAAATAAAATAAAATTAAAAGTTGACCTCTTCTCATAACACCATTGCTCAAAAACTCTGCAAAGAAAAGCCCTCAAGATCTTAAGGTGGGCAAAGCTGGATGAGGTTTTAAGAATAAAAAAAAGTAAATATTAAGACATGGGCAGACAAATGTTATGAAAAATTACAGCCCTGTTTTGCTAATATCTGGGCCAAGACACAGACAATTCAATACTGGAATCATAGTGGCATACAGTTGCTAACATTGCAACTAACAGCATTCTAACTTCTGAGGCCATTAATGGAGTCAGCGAAAGGAGGCATTACAGCCTGCTTAAGACAAACAGTAGTGCTGAAGGGTCAGCTGATATTAGAGCATCTCCTTGTAACATGAGGGACATCAAGCTGACACAAGTGAAATTGTGCTGCAGTTCAGAGACTACTAAGGACCTGCAATCAAAGCTTGCTGCTTACCTTCCTTGCAGAAAGGTCCTTCATAGGCTGAGTTGGTACAATCACAGGAATAACCATTATACTTCTCCACACATTTTCCTCCATTATGGCACAGGTTACCATAACTGCTGCAATGTCCTGGACATCCAGGTTTAACACCAGGTGTCATTTTAGCTCTCTCTTCGAGGTCAAGTGTCAGTCCATTTATATGTAGAGAACGAATGCATCCCAAAAAGCCCTTAAGTCTGGAAGCTGTTCCCCCTGAAAAAGAGAGAAAAAAGGACATGCATTCATTGGTGAACTTATACAGTAATCAAAGTTCTGACGTCCAATCCAGGGGTACAAATATGAATCCATGAATTTTAAACCCCAAAATCTATTACATATCAATGCATACAGTGGCAAAAGTTGGCAGACTGACAGGTCTGAAAACTAAAGGTCTCTATTTATCTGTATGAAAGGACTAAACAAATGTATGTGACACATTCTTGTTGCCATTCTTCTCTTTTCTGCCTTATCTACTGCCCTGTCTGGCATTTAAACTGCAAATTCATTTGGGAAAAAGATTAGCTTCATATGCCTGCGTATCACCTAATGCATGAGATATCTAAACTTAAAATGCTTTCTTTTTATATTTGTTGCCATAGTACACAGGATAAACAGCATCCTAATCCCAACAGTAGGTGAGTTACACACTCTGATGAGTCCAGATAGCAGGGATGAATCATGTTCAGCACCAGGCCTGCCGGCTGAAAGGAAATGATTTGAGTCTGAATTTATGCATGACTGCCCAACCTGTTGTTGTATATGAATGGTTGTTGCAGCCAAGAAACATGACTTCAGGTCACAGTTGTGTTATTTATTACAATTATTAAATATAATTGCATGTCTTCCTGAAGACAAGAGCTATGTGGATCTACACAAGATGGCAATTCAGTCTCTGCAAGCTAACTTATCTGCCTGATAAAACTGCTAACAGTGTTACAATGAAGACTTTTTTTTTTTTTTTTCTGTCAGAGGTGATCTCTGTTAATGAGAATAATGATGGTTGTTAGAGTACATCATGAAAATATCACCACTTTTCTTATAGTAGGTTTGTTTTGTTTGGCAGTTGCCAATACTTTGCTCTTGAAGACACTGCAATTTTGATTGTTACTAAGAACTTTAATTCTGGTCCAAGAGTTATCAGCATTTGCAGGCTCTGAAATGCTAGATTCACTGCAAAAGTAGCATGAATAACGTTAATGATTCTTCTGCAGAAATTGGTTCTACACCAAGGTGCATGAGATAAGAGATTACATTTTTTTTAGTAAATCCTTGCAGAATAGCATCTGGGTTTTTGGTGTTTGGTTGTTTGGGGTTTTTTTGCTGTTGTTTTTTTGCTGTTGTTTTTTTGCTTTCTTTTTTTTTCCCCATAAATGTTTAATTAAAAGAAGTGTTCAGCAAGCTAAGAGAGTGAAGCAACAGTCTGAAAAGAAATCTCACCAAACCCATGCAGTTCTGCTAAAACATCTTAGTACATTTTTCTTTCTGGTACACTAATAGCAGAAATATTGGACGTGAACTAGAATAAATGAACTAGAGGTAGTACATGTGAAATAGGTTTATTTTGAGCTAATTTTATGATGTCTTTCTCAGAAGGGAAAAAAATATTTTCAAATTCCTCTCTAGCTAGCTATTCTTTTCAGGTAAGCAAATGTTAGCTCACTTATTTTAAAGGCCCTTTGAGGACAATAACTAGGCCCTCTCATTTGCTGCACTGTGCACGCATAATCCTTTTCATAGAATCATAGAATCATAGAATGGTTTAGGTTGGAAGGGACCTCAAGGATCATCCAGCTCCAACCCTCCGCCATAGGCAGGGACACCTCCCACTAGAGCAGGCTGCTCAAGGCCTCATCCAGCCTGGCTTTAAACGCCTCCAGGGAGGAAGCATCCGCAACCTCCCTGGGCAACCCGTTTCAGTGTCTTACCACCCTCACTGTAAAGAACTTCCTCCTAATGTCCAGTCTTCCTTGGGTCTTTTGCTCCAAACCCAAACATACCATACAAAAATGTTCTGTAATGTCCAAATAAGTAGAAGTGTGATTTTCCCGTTTAATGTTTCTGATTACTTTGGTTTCATTTCTGTGGGAAGTAATCATAAATATTACAAGCAGAAATGATGAACTATTGCTAAATATTCCACAAATGCAGAATGTCGTGTTTATTGCATTACTCATATTCTTACTGCTCTCTAAAGCACTTTGGAAAGCCATGTAAAGTAAGATTCTCTCTCTTTTAGTAACTGGAGACTATAGGGCTTAACTTAGATCATCAATATGATCCTAGATCTACACAGTATTGATTAAGTATGTTTAGTATTTGGACAGTTTTCTTCAACTGACTAGATCTAATCTTCAAATACATTTCCATGAAGCAGACTAAAACTCAAAACAAACAAAGAAACCTCCTCTCCAAACTATGTTTTGCAGATTCTTCCTATTCCAACTGACCTGTTGAACTGGACAATTCCATGCATGCAACCTAGAAATTTTATTCAGGAAAACAGACTTTAGAATAAACCTTAGGACCATAAGCATTAAGATTAAGGGGTGCTCTTTGCTGAGTGGAGGCAACAATCAAATGAGCCAAATCCTTTTCAGCAAGGTACTTATGCAGTTTTACTGAAAAGCTTTGGGGCAAGTCTGAGAGGAGGGGCAAAAAGCTCATATCTGACCACTCACAGCATAATTTGGTAGTATAACTGGCTAAAATTAACATTCTATTGATGAACAGAGGATTTGCTTTAAAAAGCAAAAGACTTTTTCTTGGTAAGAACTGGATTAGGGAGGGTAAAATAGCATGAATAACTATTAGGAGCATTCTTGCTTCATGTAACCCATACAAAGAAAAGGAAATGTCATGGGAGTATACGAATCATAATTATTATTATTCAGCAGGAGGAGAACTTGCCATCATATTCCTCAGAAGGCATCCAAGTTACACTGGTTAGTCTCAAACTGTAAGTTGCACAAAGTACTCAGGATACACAAAGGAGCACTAATTCCTCCTTCTGGCCTCCAAAACATCCTAAAGTGTCAACAGATTCCTTTAAAAACAACAATAAACAAAGTATGCTCTTTCTTTTTCTCTCTTTTTTTCTGTCTCCCAAGAAAGTTTCTCAGATGTTGACTCTCTCTGGGGTATACTGCATTTCTACAACACAGAGAGGATAGTCACTAAAGGATTTCTTGCTCCCTTGATCCCAAAACAAAACCAGGAAGCCAGGAATTTATCTTTGCCAGTCTCCCTTAATATACCAAATAAACAGCACAAAAACCTCTCATCAAGGCTTTATGCATGAAATTAACTTCTTAGGATTTCTGTTTTGCTTCTTGAATGTTACCAGTCTGAGTGCAAATTCTCTTCTCAAAATGGTCTGTGAAGACCCTTATCATGCCATGTCTCGTCCTGAAGTATTATGGCCATGCTTTCTCCACTAGATAAGTTTCATTTCGGACTACACCATGACCAGAGGTGATAACATACCTCCTCTAAGACCAAAAGGATATACCAGGGGACAGCTGCAGTATCTAGAAGGATGTCACTCCTTTTGAATGAATCCATTGATGCCTGTCCCTTCATAGCAAGTAATATGTCAAACTTGCTTGTTGCTGGCCATTTATTTGGTCAACTGATATTATCTAGCCTGTACATTTGTTTGAGGATTGCTCTTTCAACTGTAATATTTTTAAATTAACAGAAGAAGCATCCAGGTGCAAGAATATCCATGTTGTGACCAAGGATGGTAAAGCAGTTAGATGTCCAGGACCCACTAAAAGGAAGTAAGAAATGTTTTTTAACTCCTTTCAGCTCTTTTAAAATCCAAGCTTGTTTTATTTTGAGTGTACTGGCAATGAAAAGCCAGTTCTGCCTTCCAGTTTGTGCACAATGAGAGCTATCTCAGAAGCCTGCCACATACTTCATGCATGCCAGTGTCAGCCTTAGACAGACTTTTTGTTTTTAAGCTCTTGGAAAAAGAGCAGACAGAAAAAACTCTTTATGGTAATGCATAGATAAACATGCAGTCAATTACTTAACAGCTTATCATACAAGCACTGCTTAATCTACACTCTGCCTCTTACTGACTCTGCAGCACTGTTTCTTCATAACAGTGAGAGACCGTAATTGGATATTATCAGCTATTTGTAGGAAGTATGGGAATAAAACAAGATTTGAAAACGTGCATCCTGTCACATTGGGTTGCTATGGATGAGGAGATAAAAGGAGAGGGATTAGATTTGAACGCCTCCATTTTTACTTCTCTCCTTTTGGTTTTTATCTTCAGACAGATCCATCTAAGAAGGTAGCCAGGTTTTACGGTCTATTTTGAACAGCATGTGTAAGATACCATCACTGCAGTAAAATTCTGGGAACATCAATACATTACAATATCTTACACAAGCTATTGTGGCATTCTGGCCAGAGCAGATGTTTGGGTTCTGCTCCCTCAAGGAGAACATCTCCCAAAGACAGACACGCAAGGCAGACATCATATCAACATGATGAAAGAACAGCCTTTGAAACAAACACGAAACAGAGCAGTGAAAGGTGGCAGGGCAGAAATGAATGGAGAACAGGTGGTATGGAAAGAAATTACATCCAAATTCCAGCATTTCTGTGATTACAATGCAGTTTAAAAACATTAAATACACCCATGGTTACATCTAAGTACAAAGACCAAGATGAAAATGGATTTTTATCCTAGCAATGATGGAGATAGCCTTAAGTTTAAGAGCATGCACAATTCAAATTTAGCAAAGGTACAATTTAAGCCATAGCGAGGCTTCCAGGTTCTACCATAGTCTCTGAAACTCTAGATTTCTCTGCTGTAATAAACAATAAGAACATCCAAGCACTGAATTCACTGTCATTATTGTCATGGATTGAGTTGGACCTGCTGCAGTTGTTCATACCATCCTGCACTCATGCCAGCTTCAAAAATGAAAGCACTAACTGGAGCAAAGTATAGGGCTTGAAGTTCAGATTGCAACATAAAAGGCTTCCTGTTCCAGTTGCTGCTTCAGGGTTCCAGGTTCTTGTGTATTGACTTTTTTTCTGCAGGCATGGCTGCAGGACAAGTGAGAGTCAGCTAACTGCTGGGTTTGGTTTTCTGTTTTATGCTGGGGGATTTTTTTGTGTTGTTGTTGTTTTCCCCCTGTGTATTTCACTGTGTTTCTTCTGCAAACAGGTTAAGCTAAGGTAATCATGCGCTGTACTTTTAGATTAATTAGATTATTAGCTAAGGTACTTCAGCATTGTGCTTATGATATCTTCTGCTATATTAAACTGTTACCTCTTTATCTCAACCCTGACTTTTGTGTGTTACTCTTGCTCTCACTTTTGTTTTGGGGGATCAGGCAGGTTAGCCCTTGCACTAAGCCATTACAATTGCCTATCAGTTAGTATCGCCCTGAGACAGCTCAAGCTCAAGCTTCACATTCTACAGGACACTGATTTACATTAGTTTACAATCAGTATTTTCTCCACCTAAAATGACTAGGCTTCTGTTGTTATTTGGGTTTTGTAATTTGGTTTCTTATGGAAGAGGATATCCGCTCATTCATGTGGCATATTTTTACTTCTCAATCCAGTCCAAATTTAAGAGAAAGAATATAATATCTTCTCATATTTCAATAAAATTGGTAGAAGAGTTTAAAAAGAAAGAAACAGCATCAAGGTCCCCACTCAGGAAGACAGAAGTGTGAATTCATCTCCAACTGGACATAAAAGCACCTACAAATATAAAAGGGAAATTCTTCTCTGTGTTTAGTCATTGGAAAATCTTCAGTAAAGCCCAAATCTCCTGAAGCAGTCAGTCAGTCTGCAGACAAAATTCAAGGAAAGTCAGGTCTTCTTAACTCCTGTTCTTACAAAGTATTTACAGACTGATTAACCTCCTCACAATGTGTCATTATTGCCAGATCAGAAGTAAATGAATCACAGCTCCATGACTGCCTGCAAGTGACTGTTTGTGACCATTGCTGGAGAAGGCTTCTGTTCGACTTTCAATAAATAATAGAAAATAAAGTCTGGTTGACAGGCCAACTTTTTAAAACAGACAAATAAACAAAAAACACACTAATGGAAAACCTCCAAACTATATATTGCTATACCTAGCAGTCCCAGAGATATCTGGGGTTTAGGTTCACAAGGAAAAATCTGTCCACAAAAGAAGAAAATACCTTCACAAAACATGTAGACACAGCTGAGAAGGAATTAATTGGTCCAAACTATCAGACTACCTTAGGGGATCCTGCTTTGGCAGGGAGGTTGGACTTGATGACCTCTAGAAGTCCCTTCCAACCTCTAATGCTCTGTGATTCTGTTTGTAATAGGCTGCTCAGGGAGGTGGTGGAGTCACCGTCCCTGGAGGTGTTCAAGAGAAGACTGGATGAGGCACTTAAGTGCCATGGTCTAGTTGACTGGCTAGGGCTGGGTGCTAGGTTGGACTGGATGATCTTGGAGGTCTCTTCCAACCTGGTTGATTCTATTCTATTCTATTCTATTCTATTCTATTCTATTCTATTCTATTCTANTATTCTATTCTATTCTAAAATTACATTATATGCCAAGTGTCTCTGTGATTACATTTTACAAATTTCCAGATTTATTTTATATGTGTGATCTCCTGTATTTAACTCCCTAAAAGACAAAGACACAAACCCACCTCATACATACTGCATATAGGTGGATATGTCTGAAGCAACAGGAAAACTGTAGTTTGAAAGCTACAGTAGGTCTCCATTTCCATCATCATAATGCTACATGATACTAATATAGTTCCTTTATCCCAGAGGATCAATAAATCCTTCCAGAAGATAAATAAACTAAATTAAATCTTGACATTGAGTCTTACTTATGATATTTACAAAATATGTGAATTGATTCTGGAGAAAATTCAAGATTAAAAAAAAATGATTTTATCTTAATGACTGGCTACCTCTGATATGAAAAAAAGTCCCATGTTTAAATGGAAAGAGACAGGGAGATTAAATTAAAATATTTGGAACATTTTAAAATTATCAATTAATTAGATTATTAATTAAGAATGTGCACACAAATGGTGGAAACTCCAAAAATACTGCCAGTATGCAGAATGCTGCAGAAACAAATACATTGTGGATTACAAAGGAAGTAGGGAGCAGTGTTACATGCTGCTGCTTCTTTCCTTTTCCTGATGTTGTTTATGCATTTATTTTTCAGATAGGATAAAATTCAGTCTGCATGTTTGAGGTATTAAATCAGTTGCTTCCTATTAGAGATTGGAATGAAACCTTCAGTAGAGACAAATTATGCCACATCTGTGTATTGCTGGACTACTGCCAGCTTTCACTCAAACACCTGAGGACAAACAGTACCAGAATCAGGAAGTTGCCCAGGTTTCCAGCTCTTTTGACTGCCGTTAGGAAAACTCAGGAAGTCACAAACAGGTTTGGTCCTCAGTATGGTAGAGCTAAGGGTCAAAAAAAGAACTCCTAGAAACATTCAATTTTGTGTCCCTTTTAGTCAGGATTCAATAGAAGTGTGGATGGACAACTGAACACCACCTAGTTACTGCATGATGAGAACTTTGCACCTCTTTGTTGAGACACAGTAACTGTGTCCTAGAGTTTGCTGTAAATATTAAGTACAATCAGAAAAAAAATAGGCAAGAAGTTACTGCTTGAGATCAGCTGGTCCAAGCTGTTCCTAAAAGGCATGGCTATATATTCAGATGAGGTACAGATTCACTTCTCAACCAAAATCAGCAGGACCTTTTCTGCAGAGCTGCTACCCACTCAATCCCCAGCTTGTGTGGTGCAAGATGCTATTCTGCCCCAAGTGTAGGGCTTTGCATTTGTTTTTGCTGACATGAGCTTCTGTGGGCACATTTTCTCTTAAGGTCCTTCACTATCATGCAATTCAGTGATTATGTCACTTTATAACCACCATCAAGTTTATTCAGTTAACCTCGTTATTTTGGTGAGGCAGAGAAGCAAGCTTATAGGCAAACAGATTTTCAGAGGTGAGATGGTAAGCGTTTAATATATATAATGTATTTAGTCATAGAATCATAGAATCATTCTGGTTGGAAGAGACTTTTAAGATTATCAAGCCCATCAATTAACTAGCACTGCCAAGTCACCACTCAACTGTGTCCCTCACTACCACATATACACAGCTTTTCAAGCTCTTCAGGGGTGGGGACTTCAGCACTTCCCCAGGCATCCTGTTCCAGGATTCCAACAAACTTTGCAGGGAAGACATTCTTCCTAATGTCCAATCTAAAACTCCTCTGGTGCAACCTCAGGCCATTTCCCCTTTAACTCTCATTTTGAGTTGGAGGACCAGAGATATCCTCAGATCCTTTTTAGTCTCAGTGTTGCTGTGAGTACCTGTGAGTACGTGTTCTAACATGCAACAAATATTGTAGGCTGCAGTTCTCATCCTGCTACACATCACCAGAACTGGTGACACAAGGAGTTCACTGCATTACTGGAGCTTAAATTGCCTCTTTGATGTGAATGAGATTTTGCTGAAATATATAGAAGCAAACTTTTGGGTATTACCAGTAGGGGACTTGAACTTCTGATGGATGACTTATGATAAATATTTAATTTTTACTCCTTTAGAAAGACAAACCCAGGAATTTGAAAAAGTCTATCCAGTCATTAAATTCTCTAAGTTTTCTAACTGGAAACAGTACCTTGGCTAGCTTTCCCTGATGTTTCTAAGATGTCTAGCAGCTCAACACTGCTTTCTGGTCTGGTCTCCTGCAGAACATGCTCAGAATCATCTTAGCATTTGAGAAACAAGTTATTAGCAGCATGATTCATACCTGAAAACAGAAACCTTTCACTGTGACAATCTTAAGTCTCCCTTCTGCATATTCTTCAGTGAGCTTTCTTCCAGCTAAGTCTATCACAATCATTTTAGGTATAAATCAACAGCTATGTAGGAAGAACTCCTGGCCATTGATGCAGTTATATGTTTAATTGATTCATTCCTAATGTTCACAGCTGAGTAATTACTGCGTATACTATAAAAGGCTCAAATACAAAATCTTCTTAATCCAAAAGGTGCATATGTATGGGTAAACTGTATTAAAACAAATTGTCAAGGAGCAATGAATACAAAATGAATACAAAATGAATACAGGAGGGAAAAATATCTTCATTCTGAGGTTGGAAGAGAACTGTAATAGGCTGCCCTGAGAGGTTGTGGGCTCGGTCTCTGGAGGCATTCAAAGCCTTCTTGGGAATGTCTTGTTCCTGTGTGATTTACCCAGGTGATCCTGCTCTAGCAAGGCAGTTGGACTAGATGAGCTCCTTCCAACCCCCACCATTCTGTGATTCTGTGACAGACTGATGTTTGCTATAGAATTTCAGCTAAGTAAGAAAATTCATTTTAAGGAAAGAACCAGTAGATATGTGAGTGGCCCTGAATAAGAAGCAGCTTACAACTCATTCCATCACTGAGCAGATTACTCAGGATAGTGTTTGAATAAAGAAAAGGAGGAAGTGCCTTTGTATTCCCTGAATATATTATCTAATACAAGCTGGCCTCAATGTATTTTTTTCCTTTAAAAGATCACCTTCAGTTAAAATAACTGTGTTTGTTTCAACTGTGTTCATAGTTCTTTCACACAAGCACTCTATGGTCAAGTAACAGTTTTGGGAGGCATGCTAAAGGAACAAACATTAAGACTATATTGTCATCAACGTTTTCCCCAGAAGCTTATATGGTGAATTTGTGCCTTTTACATTGCATCTAAAATGACAGATCACATTTCCTATAGCTACATGGCCAGTGCTGCACAAGAAGGAATTCTTTGGCAATAAATATGTCTCAAGAAATCTTAGATCCTAAAACTACATTCTAGTATAATATGAGTAAACTACGGTTAGTTCTTTGACTGTAAAGGCACTAGTTTAGATTTACTTTATGCAGGAGTGGAAGATAAGAAAGAAAAATCAGGTCACCACATGCAAGCTCAGTGGTAAAACAATTGCATTACCAAGGTATGGACATAGACATACTGTACGTATCTACAGAAAGCCTTAAATGGTCCTTACCTACAAATAATTGGCTGTTGAGCTGCAAACGGAAGTGCCCCTCATTAGGTGCCTCCAGGACCTTCTTGGGGAGACTATCCACCTGGAGAGAGGTTTGCTTGAGGTTCCTCTCTGCTCGGATGTAGTGCCATTGGTTGTCATTCAAGGGTGTGGGAGACTGCACAGTGACTTCTGTGGGGCCATTCCCAACATCTATGGAGAAGGTGATCTCTTTAGGAGCTGGAACAGATTAACAAATGTGAAGAGGAAGTGAAGGTCTGAATTAAATCACAGTTTTGACATCAAAAAATCTTATATAAATATAGAGTCCATTAACTTTTATGTCAGCAAATAGTACAGCATCATTTACCTCCCATCTCCCACACAGCAGCTTATACATAAATCTAAGCCTGCAGCCTCCCTGTTTGATCTCTGCTACGATTATGCTTGGCTGTGAATACCCATCTTTTTTTTCCTGTAACAATTATAGTCCTCTAGGAATAGTAGCTCTCTTTTTGAAGCAAAAGTGCTTCACACAACGGTAGCAAGAGATTTTGGATAAATAATGTTGAGATGGGAGAAAATATGAAGAAGCTCTTTCTGACCATATCTTCCAAAATGCATGTACTCAACAATTACAGAACTTGGCTACATATGGTAGGAGAGAATCCTACAACCATTTGTTTGCCTGAATAATGCTGACCCATGAAGCAAGGAAAAATAGGTGAGCAAAACTAGTTCAGTGGTGATGTTAAACTAATGTATACGGTTAACACTCCAGGAGGAGTGTCCCTGAACTTGAAACCTGACCTCAGGGGGTCCTGACCCCTCCTCAGGGGTGGGTCTGGACAGCCCCAGGTGAGGGTTAGCCCACTCCCCCTTCCTGTCCCTTAAAAGCAGGGGGACTTCCTGTTCTCTCTCTCTCTTGGGACTGTGCTCTTGGGACTCACGCTGCTCTTTGGACATTGCTCCCTTAGGACACTACATCTCTCCACACACACGTGGCCATCAGCATCATCACCACCACAAACTCGGGTTGTAATCATACCTTTTTGTATTTGTTATCCTCCCTTCCCTACACCCTTTGTAACCTCCCTACCTTTGATACCCTTTTTAAGTTATTGTTAAACTGGTTTTCCTTTTTTTAATTTCCAAATTGAGTGAGACTGATTTATTTGGTGGGTTATTCTACCAAAATTATTATTGTCTCTGGGGATTTAATTCTAACCCCAGACAACTAAAGAGGCCTATATAACAAATGTCCACAGATAGTAAGGCTCCTAAAAGTAACCGAAAGATACTTGAAAAACAACAGACATATAAAGTCCATCTTGCTCAGTTGGAAGCTGAAAAGGGGCTAGAACTTCTTAACATTCTTGTTACTGATTATTTTTCCTCCTCCTAAAATGCTAAAAACACCACAAGGACCAAGAACCATGTTCACAGACCACAAAACCAGAGATGTATGGATTGAAATTTGGTAAATTCCTGATATTTCAAGCCCAATAAAATTGATAGGTTTGGAAGTTCATTCTTAAATAGTTAGGATAGGAAGCACTCCATAGAGATAAACAAAGATCTGTTCTGAGCCCTTGCATCAGCTAAAAGGCTGGCTCCTTTTAAAGCAGCTGGTTTGTGGAGCTTCATTGATACAAGGCCTTTAGGCTGGAAATTCCATCTGGCAGCAAGAAACACAATGTCAAACTACTAATGAGAAGCCTAAGTTAGAAAAACAAGACTTTGCCTAAACTTTTAAATTACTAACGTCTGTAGGAGGTCATATTTAACACACATGAAAAAGCTCCCACTGAACAATTCTCTTACCAGTTTACAGTATTTGTCATGTTTGGTATCAAAACGTCATTTTTACTCCTATAACCCTGAGAATGAAATACGCACTGAAGTACAACCAAAATGGACTTTGATGTGCAATTAATAGTACCTCATTACCTTGTGAAAATGCACCATGACATTTTCTATTGGTTTAATGAATCAAAGGGCCTTGGGGCCCTGTTTTATTAAATTTTATGTTTGGGTTATTATAAGCATATTACAAAATGTGTAGCACTCAGGGTTTTTTTTTTTCTAAGATTGACAGAATTTGGAATACAGAAGTCATATTTCATGTCAAAACCACAGTATTTTGTCACTAATAAATATTTTAGCTCATCTGAACAGGAGTAAGAGAATACCTTCAGTAATTAAGTTCCCTGCTACTCTCCTTTATATACTGTGTAGCAGTTATATCGCAGTCACTAAATTTTGAAGTATTCAAGATCATTACAGTTTTGGCTGACTTTTCATGCATTAGCATCATGTCCCTCATAGACTTTCATCTTATAGCTGTACCATACACACCAGCTCTTCTAAACACTGTGGCTGCATCAGCCTGGCTATGATGCTGATACAGGAACAAAAAATAGTAATCATCAGAATGTTGTATTAATATTTTCATCTTACAACCAAAACTACAGTCTAGTAAATGTAACTGGTAGCTTTTTCTCTAAAAAGAAAAATATCAGTGTTAAAAACAGTAAATTCAATCTACCGCTTAAGAAAGATAAACTTAGACATAACAAGATGAAGTATAATGATGAAGGTGATACAGAGAAATTCTGTCAGGAGCAATAGATAAATCTAGATTAATGAGCCCTTATCTCTCCATCTTCTCCTCTTCAGGCACCTCCAACCACCTCAAGACAAGAAAATACATCCTTCTCATTTCCCTGCACCTGGCAAACTGGGCAAATACACCAAGATTTCTTGGCAGTGAAACTTACAGCTCATTTCAACTTGTATGAAGTCTTTAATTCCAAGGTTTTCCAAGAATACCCCAGAGATGGCAGTAGTTTTGAAGAAGAAGGAGATATCTGCGCTGACCTCAGCATGGAAGGTAGGGAAGTGCAGGCAGGAGGCCTCCGTGTTGAAGGAAGCAGCATTCCAGAACTGCCCTGCAAACACAACCCCCTTCTCTATAGTTAATTGGCACAGGACAGCAGCTGCAAACTGCATTGTGAAAAGCCACCTTTTATCAGATAAACACATTAAAAAAAAAACAAACAAAAAAACAAACCAAAACAAAACACAAACAGACAAACACAAAGCCCCACAAAAAAACCAAAAAGAGAACATTCTGTACCTATGGAAATTGAGAAGAGCTAGGTACTTACTGTCTCCATAGCAACGCAGAGGGCCGATCTTCCAAGCAGCCTCAGAATTTGATCTGTTTGTGTCAGTGATCACTATCTGAGTTACAGGCAAATGGTCTTTGAAAGCAAGGAGGCCAGTATCATTTGCCCTGTAGTATAACAAACAGAAAGAGACAGATTAACCACAGACAAAATCCCCAGCATTCCTTATGCAAGACACTTATGTAAAGATAAAAGGCCTTTCACAAGATTACCCAGAAAGACTGTGAGTGGCACACACTGCTTAAGATAGGTATGTGCACATGCATACTCTATGCTTATACATAATACTGATGACTGAAGATGCTGTATTTGGACACATGATACCATCTAGTGCCGGGAGGATGGAGCCAGCTTTCTCTTGATGATGCCCAGTGACAGGACAAGGGGCAATGGGTGGAAGTTGAGGCATAGGAGGTTCCATGTGAACCTGAGGAGGAATTTTTTCACTGTGAGGGTAATGGAGCACTGGAGCAGGCTGCCCAAGGAGGTTGTGGAGTCTCCCTCTCTGGAAATATTCAAAAATCATCTGGATGCATTCCAGTGTGATCTGCTCTAGGTGATCCTGCTTTGGCAGGGAGGCTGGACCAGATGATCTTTCGAGGTCCCTTCCAGCCCCTGACATTCTATGATTCTATGACTGTAACTGCTCCACTTGTGCAAAACAATTGTGAAACTGAGGCAGAGTGCTGCCATTCTGCCCATTAACTTAAACTGGGCTCTAGCAGGTTTCTTCAGCAGGAGGAATTTGATGTGGATCCTTTTAAGTCCATGCATGCATCTCTGCTGAGTTAGCTGGACACAAATAATGGCATTTATGCTGGCTTTATGCTTTACCTGAGCAGAAGGGGACTCTCAATACCCGATCCAGTATGCTGTTAGCACAGGGCAGGCAGACAATACCTGATAGAACTTCAAGATGGCTGCTACACAACTGACTCAGCATGCTGTGAAGATGACTGAATTGTCAGACAGAGTCTGGACTGCGTCAGCTCTCTGCAGTATATGCCTGTGGAAATTTTGTTTCAGCAACTGAAATACTGCAACTGCTGAACTACAATCTCTTATCTGTATCAGCTGGGCTTATTCTTCAGCTGCAACTAACTTAAACACAACTGCTAGAAAGCAAGAAGAAATAAAATTCCTAAAGGATTATTTCTATATTTTCAACCCTAGTGTGCTGGGCAAATTGTTATCCTAAAAATGCACCACTGTGTTTCATGGCAGCCCTTTGGTCCCTAAACTGTTTCAGTAGTTTTGGCTCTTTCAGGAAATACAGATGAGTAATCATTCCACTGAACTGAATCCCTCAGGTATCCAGCCCTGAACTTACCAGAGCTAATTGTCCTCTGGAGATATTTCTCTATCAGTTGATTATACAGAGGTGAGTGCTACTGTATCTGATCTCCGCAGTGATGATCTTTCTCTTCCCCTAGCTCTTTTACTTCTCCTAGCTCTCCTAGGTCTGCTGTGCATATGAGCAAATAAGCCTAGCAGAGCATCCTTTGTGGAGCCGAATCTCAATAGTTCTGGAGAGAAGGATTCCTACCTCTGCACAGCCCAGCAATCCACATGCAGAGTCTGGGCTTAACTCATCTGACAGAGGAGAAAGGCTCCATTGCTTATTGCTCCAAAATGCCAACAATACCAAATTAACATCTACTGGTCTTTCAGGGGGAGATGACACAAAGTCCAGGAAACAGGTATCACTTTTTGAGTGATATCACTGCCAATGAGTCTCATACCTTAGCAGGATCCCAGATTACCTATATGCTGCTTGTAATGCCACTTTCCAAAAATGTATCTCTCACTATAGTTCCAGCTGTGGTAAGGGAGTCAGAACTTGAGAAAAGAAATAATAAGCAGGACGAACACTGCAGCTACGCTTTGACACACAGCCTTGGATGTTTGCTTAGCTAAGTGCTCTACTCTGATTAATGCTAGAAAAAAGTAGAAAGAGTATTTTGATCTTTTTTATACAGGCTGCATATATTTAATTTATTTTTCATTGTTTCTAATTGCATGCAGCACAGTTAATTGTCTCATAATTCCAAGGGGAAAGGGAGAGGTAATCTCTCCAGCCCTAAGATTTTTCTCACTTCAATGGGTGTCTGACATGCAGATAATTAAAGACAAAGTTCAGCATGACAAAATTCCCAGGCATGAACCAGAATGATGCTTTTAGTACAGACTCAGAAGGTAAAATACTATGAATCACAAGTACATAGTCTCTAAACCTCTTCACAGGTGTTTCTCAGCAGCATACACATAGAGCTTATCATATCAGTCTCGGAAAGTTAGTGTAAATGCTCTCAAGAGACTATGAAAGAGTTATAATAAATGCTGAACTATTTGATTATTTCTTAAGAAGATAAAGAAGATATTTCAGTGGGTGGGAGGAGGAAGAGTAGGGAAAATTAATAAAACAAAGGCAGAATGATGCAGAGAATGAGTAAACAAAATATGTGATATACACATGAAAAAATAGGCTGGAATTTACTTTAGGGAAAAAAAAAGGCAAATAAAATTTTTAAAAAATCGTGAAATATTTAAGGAGGTTTCCTGCAAATTTACTTTAATAAAAAAAAAAAATAAATAGTGCAATCTTTTGACTAGCTATGATTAGCATTAAAATAAAAATCAGTATCTTCCAACAGCCACTACTGAAGGTATCTACAGAAAAATGAAATGGGGACATTTTAAAGATATCTGCTTCATATCTCTGAAAATTGCATTGCTTATTAGATATTCTTTTATATTGAATCAAGTTCTTTTATATTAGATTTTATGACTCTGAAGTTTTTACTAGTTATATGCCAGTGTCAGAGAACTTTGGTAGCATAGCTGAGCTGCAAGAAAGAAAAATATTCTAGAACTAATAAAAATCTTCACTTTTATGTTAATGCCTTGAAAACTCAATCAAATTTCTCTTGAAGCTCATGCAGCATATTTTATGTATTTATTGTCTCACATATGGAAAAAAAGTCTTATATAAGGGTATATACTCTCACACAAGCAGGCACTGACATAAAACCTATCAGAAAAGCATCCTGCTCTTCAGAGAATGTGCTAATGACAAGAACAGTATACTTATTGTTGCAGTTTATTATTATTATTTCATGGTGGAAAATCAAGTTTTTGCTGAAAAAACAAGACCTAGCGTGTTTCAGCTAAGGAAAGTCTGAAGTTTGAATGTCCTACATTCTTGGTATTCATTAAACTAAACTTATTTCAGACTCCATTCCACACAAAGCACCATGATTCCTCTTCTCTTTATGTGGTACATATGACAGCCCCTCACATACAGTACATTAAGTCTCAGAGAGGAGTAAGAAAGCTTTATGTACCTGTCTTATATTTTCCTGGAGGCACAGGTATGCCACTACAAAACACAAATATTCCAGGGTTTGGAGAAAACATTTTGAATTTTGCTTGAAGAAGGCTTGGGGATCACTTTTATTGTACAGGTTTTTTTCTGATAGAAAGCAGTTGCACTATGATGTCTTTTTTTAATCGAAAATAAATCTCTTAGGTTAATTATTTTTGTATTTGTTCCCAGAGCTAGTTTTTTATGTATAGGTATTTTAATTTAGCAGTTCACACACACTTAAAACCAGACTATATTTTTTCCACAGCTACTTCTCAAGTTAGCCAAAACCACAACTTTATTTCCCTTAGTGGGTTTCACAGCGATTCTGAGCACTTCCACTAAGCATGTCTTCTTGTGGTAGTTTAAAACTAACCCTCTGTCCTGGTTCTAAATTATAAACAAGGAATAAGAAAATTCCAAAGACATTAGATTTTAAAAAATAGTAAAAGGTAAGTAAAATAGGGTATTGGATGCAAAAGAAAAATAAGAAATAAGTCTGTATCATTCTGTTTGCTTGATGGTTTAATATCTAATTTGCTGCACAAACTATTCTTCCCTTCCTTTTCCCTTCTTCACTCTGGCTGCTGTCTAGTCTCTATGTATGGTTTTGCTGACCTTGGCTGAGACTCTTGTTTATGTCTAAGTATATAGTAGCCATGGGGCCTGATTTGTCCCTTGTCCAGAGGGGTGGGTTTGGTTTTTGTGTGTGTGTAATTTCTGATTTGTAAATAACTATAAATATATGTAAATATATTTTGTACATATACATTGTATTTAATACTTCTATATTTTAGCTTGCTTTGTAAATAACAGCTTCATTTTGCTTCCAAACCATCTCAGCTAGCCTGGTGATTTTATTTTGGGGGTAAATTCAATCTATCACACTTGTGTACCATGCTAGGCCCAACTTCTCAGTAGCGAGAAGTACAGGTGGGTTCTGCCTGCAGGAGAGTCCTGGTGGATGATGCTCTTTGGCCAGGAATATAGATTAAGTCCTGATTTCACAAAACTCAAAGCAGGTTTTGCCCCTTTCCTGAAAGACATCCAGTACCTGCAGAAAGTGGTACAAATGAACTAATAAATTTGGGAAGTAGACCTTCTGCCTACCTGACTTGGCACTCAATTCACCAAACAGATGAAAAACTTCATGCTTTTCTGAGGGTGGAAGGCACCCTCAATGAACAGATGTTTCTTTGAGTTCTTAGCATAAGGAATAACACCAATTAGCACAACGAAAAAAAATCAACAACCTCCCCCAAATCTATAATGCCCTTTAAATCAAATCACTGAAATATTTTCAGCCATGGGCATTAAATACAGCTGGATATCATCTATTTATCCATGTCTGAAGATTAATGTCTATCTACCCGTAAGACTTCCTCAATAAGCTATGAAGCATGTTACACATCACATTATCTATATATGTGGGGAGGGGAAAAGAGGAAAAAAAGGAAGAAATAAAGTTTGCTGCAAGTGCAGTAACACTAAAGGTGATAGCACAGTAACTGGATACCTTAAAGATGCAGTGCAGGTAATCCTTCCGTTAGATGACAAGTAATGATGTTGATGGTAACCATGAGACTTTTTTTATCTTCTTGGATACTAATAAAAGCATGTTCAAAAAATCTCACTCTATGGTGCCCTAACAGTGTAAGACACCATAAACTGGTAATCTCTAGGTAGCTGTTCATATATATTTTCCAAAACATGGTAAAGCAGTGGTGCCATTAAATATCATTTCTTCTCCTATGATCTCCTATTGGTATGCTTTCTTTTACATTAAGGAAAACTTTGGTAGGGTCTGAGCCTCAGTAGCTCAGATATTCGTGATGGATTTTCACAATTACAGAACTCTGGAGGAAAAGAACACTGTCATCAGCAGATATCAATGAACTGCTTGAGAAATGGGCCAGTGAAACAGGCCTCTATCAGAAAAAAGTTTTGAGCCCTGTGCAGAAAATATCATTAATAATACAAAGGAATACATTTTAGTTTTTATCTTATCAACTATCTGCATCCAAAAATGCTTTATTGGCTACAATAATGTAGAGAACAATAAAGAAAAAAAGCAACAGCAGAGGGGGACACATCTAATAGTTGAAAGCAAGATGCAGAGGCTATATTTTCTCAAATTAGAGAGGAGGTATAGACAAAAAAATTGGTAATCATAGTAATGATCTGATTCCTGACACCTCAGGGGCCTGCTACAGTCATCTCTCTGAAGGCAGCTTTTCTAGTCTGTTGATAAATGCAGTCACAAAGGCAGATATCCAAGACAGCTCTGTATAGGCCAGGTCATCTCTGGCAAGGTTTATTTATAAGTTTGCAGGCTTTGTGGAGCTGACTGCACTGCTTCTAGGGGAACAGATTCAGTGTGGGATAGTGGCTGAGCATGCAAAAGCTGTCAAATCTGGGCTTGTCAGCTACTGGGTTTCTCTGACCTACTCTTCTCAGGTCTTCCAGTTTTAGCACCCTGGCTTTGGCACAGCTTTGCACAAATATAACTCATCTAAGAAGGGCTTCATTCACTTCCACGTGGTTCTGCTTCTGTGGAAAGAATGGTGGATATTTGTCTGAGAATTGCAATAATAGCCCCCCTTTCTACCCCTTTGCCTCTACTTCCAGAGATGCCACTCTTTCTGTACCAAATAAAACCTGTACATTCTCCAGATTCACAGGGTTTCCAGGTGAATGTAGTCAGTAAGAAAGGTTTGGTTTGATGATTGGCTTCAATCAAGTGTTTGCATTTGAAGTGCAAAATGGATTCCAGAAAGAAAGACCAAAGCAGCAAATGTACTTCAGGACAGTCATGCACCACCACGGCATGAAAGAGGTTCCTCCCATTTAAATGAAAGGTTCGGTAAGCAGCAAGGCTTTCATTGCCAAGGAAAGAACTTTCCTTGAGATAAAAACCAGCCTGGAAGAAGTATTTGAGGATCTGCAGGATCTCTAGAATGGACTTAACATGACACATCCTGCATTTTGTATTTCAGAAAGGCTTTATTAACTACAGTTAAGTCATGCTTATCACCCTCCCAGACCTCAAAAGTGACAACTTGTGACTCTGCTCCCTTAGCAGAGGTCTTCTCCCATTCTCTAACAAATACTATGAAAATGCTCCACTATTCTGCAGTGACAGAATTAGCTATCATCCTATTGTAGAGTTTGGAGGTATAGTGAGTTGGTGAATATAAAGATATTTTTCACTAGAATGTATTTTTAAAACAGAAAGGTAAAAAACATAGAAAAGCCTTCTCCATGCATCATGCAACAAATTATATTCCTGCTCATATGGTCAGCATAATTCCAGGAGGACAAAACTGGTGCCAAGTAAAGAGCCCAGAGATAGCAGCTGGCTGAGGTATCAACTTAGATATAATTTAAAAGTCAGCATGCCTAGAAGTGCCTATTGTATGATGCGTAACATCTGGCTCAGGAGTTTTTTAAGGTCTGCTTTTTCTTGTTTCTTCTGTTTCTTTTGCTGCTCTGAGGATTTAGTACCTCCTTTTGCACCCAAGACTTAGGCTAGGGAAACCAAGTCAAAGCAAAATGTTAAGCCTGTGTCCTTTTCAGAAGGATACTACAGCTATTCTGGTGAGTTCCTACCTTGAAGCTGCAGTAAAAGGCCTGATTTATTTCAAAGGAGCAAAAATTATTTTCTGGTTTTCCACTCTGCAGCACCCATTTTATTTCATGCTGAGACAAATAAATGCATCTATTGCACTCGTGCTCCTTCCATGATAACATATAGCAGGTTAAAGTCACAGTTCAGATCTCAGTGGGTTTCAGATTCAAATGCTCATTATATATCAGGGGGTCAGTGTTCCAGCAGAGAAACATAAAAGCAGTGTTCAAGAGGCATGAAATTTCTTATGTTTAGAAACTCTTTGTAAAGGTCAGAGGATTTTAGCTCTTAAAAAGCCAACCTACAATTTAGGCTACTACCAAATTCCAAATTTCACAAGGATTAAGAATCAAAACAAAACACCTGAGCCTCCCACACCAACAAACAGTAGGCAGTTTGGCTAAGGAAACTTACACACATCCTGTTATTATAATGAAATTAGGAGAAACAAGTAGCTCTGTGAGCTGCCAAGTTAATGAAGCATGATTTCCAACATCTCCCTCTCTCTCTCTCTCTCTCTCTCTCTCCCTCTCTCTCTCTCTCTCCCCCCCCCTCTCTCTCTCTCTCTCTCTCTTTCTCTCTCTCTCTCTCTCTCTTTCGGGTTTTCCAAAATCTAATAGAAGTGTATGCTTCCTAACTTCCTTCTTGTGGGTTTTAATTGGCTTTTTGTCCTCTGCCTGGCATAAATTTTCATAGAATGTGCAATTTCTAATACTTTAGAGATTTCTCCTTCTCTATTAAAGATGTTTGAAATGTGTCTGATTGTTCAAAATCATTGGGTGTGGGGGGAAAACTGAGAGAAACACCTGGAGCATAACATGCTTAGGTCTCATTTCCTTAGAAGACTGCAGCATTATAAAACCGTATTTTAGATTTCATCTTTCATTGCTTTGTACAATCTAGTGCACTGTTCTGCAATCTCAGACTACAACCTCAACAGTCTTCCAGCACAACACAACCTTGCTCTGCTTGAGTAGTAGCTCACCAAAAAGTAAAATGTGGACTATGAAAAGAGCCAAGCACCAGTAAAAATAGATGCTTTTGCTGTTCCTTGCTAAACCTCACCAAAGAGCATCTGATAACCCAACATGAAAGAAAAAAACACAGATTAAAATGCACCACTAGGCCCTTCTATACATACCTACACAAATCACATCCTTAAACCAACATTTACATAACGATCTTCACAAAGCAATTCCCGTATAGCAAATTTTTTTGAGTGTTGATAGTGATCCCAGGATATAAATGGTACAAGTGAATATTCATACTTCTGGAAAGTGAGCAACCAAAAAAGAATAACACTTAGAGTGACAAGTAATTTCTGATTTTTTTTTTCTTTCAAGATCCCTTACAGTTCTTTTTTACTTACTCTCTTTTAAGTGAGGGTTTCATAAGGATAATTTGGACACTATATCAAACACAGTAGCCTGTTACAGAAAGGCATTTCCTGTTTAGTTCCATTATTTGTCATTTCTGAACTACTTGAGGTTAAAATATCTTTTTTTAGAGAAAAAGCAGCAGTTCCTATCAGTGAGTGGTCCAGAAGGTCCAGAGGGAAGCAGAGTTTTCACATGCATATTCGGTATTTCAAATTGTACTTTCAGTCCACAACACTCATGTGGCATTTCTGTCTCCTCCAACACAAGTATGCAATTAATTGGAAAATTCCCAACTAGCCCTCAGCTGCTGTGCAGTCTCTGAAGGTGCAAAGAATGTGAGACGGTTGTCAGGTGGCCTTCATAAATTAATGCAGCATAAGGGCGCAACAAAAGTCTAGATCCAAGGAAGGCTTTGAATCTTCACACTATAAGTCTAAAACTTCCCATGGAGACTGAACAAAACCTACAGAAGCCAAAGTAAGTCTTTCCATTTACATTAAAAACCTTAGTGCCCATTGAGGAATGTATAGATATTTTGTTTCAGAAAAAAAAGACTAAATCCTATTGACAGTACAGATTTCTTGTTCTTTACTTGGCTGTACCTAAATTTTGCTGTCTATGCCTCAACTTAATAGCTCTGCTGTGTACTAACCAACCTCTTAGAGCTTTTATTCATGTAATGAACCAGTTGCATGATTGGACATTTTAAAACAAATAAAAATCTCGATTTGGCATTCAACAACTTTTTGAAGACGACCCATCACAGCAACTTGCTTTATCCAGATAACTCATCTTTGGTTCAAATAAAAAATTAACATGAAATGAGATAGGAAATTAAGATGAAATCAGAAGTCTGAATTCTAGTTTGACTTTCATTCTCATTTAATCATACTCAAGCCATTCAAGCCACCCGAGATGTGAATCAGAAAAAATTCTTAAACTTTCTTGCCTTACTTCATATTCCCAGCTCTCAGGCAGACACTACTATACACATATTAAAATAATTACCATTCTTCTCTATCTGCATCACAGTTGCAAAAATATCTCATATCCAGACAACTTTCTTCTAGTCCACATGCACACTGTTGAATGCCTGGAAGAGATCCTCCCCAGTAAAGATGCTTTTCATTGGCACGGCCAACCCACCAAGCAAATGGCATTCCATCTGGATGAAAGGGAAAAAGAGAAAGGAAAAAAAAAGAGAAATGAGAAAAAGGGAGAGAAAGAGAACCTGGTAAGCAAATTGGATTCCATGAGAATAAAAAAAAGAATGGAGGTGAACATCTTAAAAAATACCGAAATAAAAGATGTAAGCTACAGATGAAGTAACAAACCACAAGCTGTGTCCAAGCTCCATTTTATGGAATACACACTGAGAAAGCAACAGCTCTATGGAATCCCATACGGTTTGAGGAGCAGATGTTTTCCCCATAGGGTCTATGTGCCAATCACCACTGAGAACCTTGGCGCACTTCACCTGCAAAGACTTTTGACATGTGAACTCAACACCCTTATCTGCAAGTTGTGTCCATTTTTTGTGTGTGATGCTAGAGGGGAGATCTGATCACTGAAGAAGTCTGAAAACAACTCTCCTGCCATGATTCACACTGCACAGCTAATGGTTAATAATGGCTAATAATCTCTTGAAGATTCTACCCATCATGAAAGAGACTTTAGATCTTAGATTAAGATTTTTTTACTTTAAGACTCTCATTCAAAGATACAACTTTTCAGAAATAGCACACAGACTGACCTATTACTATGAGCTTAATGCAGTTCCTCTCAAACGTAAGAACAAAATTTGTACCAGTTTCCTAGGGGAACAGGATGGTAACTGCAATGTGTTCTCCAAGGGTGGAATTTGCCAACGCAAAACTCCAAAAGATATTAAAATATCCTAGATTCAGGTAGGATGTAAGTGGGGAAAAAAACATTCCCTGCTTGGGAATCAATTCATCTCTATGAATTTATTTTCTATCTACAGAAGCTCTAAGATCTATGTATTTATATAAACCAAGATAGCTTGTGTTCATAATCCATTACACATCAAGCATTAAATATTAATAGTTAGATACAGCAAGCGGATTCAGGTGTAATGAAATTCATGGATTAACATTTTTGCTAAGATTGACTTTTTCTTCCAGCTCAGATAATTTTTCATTGACTTGTTAATCCTTAAATCAAGAAATGTAATCAGTTACACATTCAGGTAGATGGCAAATTTTAGCAAAATTGACATATTAAGACTTTTTGATCAAAGGAGACCGGAAAAATAAACTGCACTGCTAATGTAGGAAAATGTATCAATTTATTCCTCTGTTTTATTAACATTATTAGTAGGGAGTATTCCTCATTATACAAAGCAAGAAAGTGAAATGCAATCATGGTTAACTGCAGAGTGTAAGGGACTAATTAAAATGAGTTTTGGAATCACTTGCCAAAATTAATTCAGATTTGTTTTCCTTCTAAGTTTAGACTGTTGAACTGTAAAATCATGGGGGGAAAAAAAAAGGAAAACAAAACTAGGAAGAGTAACTCCATTCTCATGATACCAACAATTAAGATATGACGAGTTTGACCAATACCCAGTGGTACTCATTAGAAAAGCACAATGCAAGAACATCTAAGGATTCATCTTACAAAAATGTGCACACTTATTTCAGGTCTCAAATTATTGTCAGTACATTTATGTTTTCTTCCTTTTTAGTTGCTTTCCTGTAGAAGTTGATTGTTGCAGCCAGTGAAACAGGTCTATACTATATTATTGGGAAATTACTTGGTAAAGCTTGGAATAGTAAAGTTAATTGAATAAAAGGGTTATCAGTCTTGGAGTTGAAATAGATATTACACAGAAGTGCTTGAAAGTGCCCATTCTGGAAAAAAATATTTAGATAAAGATAAATCCTTCAGGCCATCAATAAATAATAGTATTCATTAATCAAATTCAACCTGTGTCAGACTCTTCTGGAAGAAATCATCATGTACTTAAACATTACAGTGAAATAAGCAATCATTCACAATAACTAAGCATGAGTAGTTTTCTGATGTCTTTTTCAGGTCGGTTGTTACTTGCTTTATCAAGCAATATCAAATGAACATATACACACTCAGATTTATGATGTAGACTGGGGAAGCAGTAGAAGCACCACAGTTTGAGTAATTTGCAATTAAATTAAATACAGTGCTAAAAAAATTGAGCATTCAATGTTATAATTTTAGATTGTCAAAGGGAAAGACATAAAAAAAAAAGTCTTTTAAAAAATTCTATTTATTAAGCAAGGTTCTGCCACCCTTTACTCACTTAAGTAATTTTTTCTCCTTAACTAGTCCCTTAGAAATCAATTGTAGTATTAAAGAATATTACGCCTTGATTCTTACAAACTCTTTTCCATGTGCTTAATTTTTAACACATGAGGAATCACAGAGCGATTAAGCAAAGCTCTTAAATCTAAAGTACTTCAGCAATATCTGAAGTGCTTAGGAATTTCTGAAATATATATTGAATGTCACATACCTGTAATACTTAAAAAAAATTCACTAGGAATGCAAACCAATCTGCATCTGAGCTCTTTCCAGATAGTTTACACCATTACTCCTTGGCAGAGCTAGAGGGTGTCTTGCATTGCAATTAACAATTCTCCACCATGTCAAAATGAAATAATATCCCCTAGTCATGAAGTCAACAAGGTTAATCAAGGAGTTAATGTGGCCCCATAAACTAATGGTCATAGAGGCCAGTAGAATACTTTAAAATTTCTAAGCTAAAAGGTCCATTTAATAAAATATGCTACTAATTTTTCATTCTGTGCTTCCATTGTACTTAGTAACACATTATTTAGTCCAAAAAGGTAATCAAACACCTATTGCAGAACTAGAAGCATTATTTTTCCACATATATTTGTCCATTTAGAATGGGGAAAAAAAGACCTGCTATAATAAATTTATTAAGGTTGACTTTAAACTCCATTCTATGGGTCTGAAGGGAAACATGTGTGGAAAAATTCCCAAAGGAAGTAAAGCAAAAAAGCCTCAAGTAATTGAATTCATCAGCTAACGAATAGAGACCAGTTTCTTTCAAGTGATTTCTTCCTGCACTACTCAACCTGCAGTTTTTAGTTTTCACAACAAAATCCACAAAAAAGGCAAAAAAACCTCTATATCATGCAGAGGACAATATTCTTTTCTGTGATTATTCTGTCTGGAAGCCTCTACAAACATTTGTGATGCTGTGATTACAACGCTGTTTTTACCATAATTTAATATGTTATTGAATAAAAGAATTGAGCAGGCAGAGAGTATTTTGTAACAAGCCAGATACTGCTACTCATTCACACTACCAGGCTCAGGATGCAAAAAGGTAGGCATAAGTCTTCTGAAAGCAAAGAGTAAGGGGTTTCATCTTCAGCCGATCACCTTGGTATTTCCTTCCACCTATCTCCAGAAGCTGGTTCTTTTGTGGTCGGTTGGTCTATTCAACAGCTACTGCATGTATGTATTTGAATGGCTAAGTAAGGCTTTGGGAACCCTGGATAGGAACTATTTTTTTTCTCCATCTAGCAAGGCACAGAGAATAAGCTTTTTCAGATGTCAGTTCTTCAGCAGATCTCCATCAACTCTATCAATGTGCTTAACTAAACTTTCTTTGCTAGTTTTCTGTATGAAATCTGTTTCAGCAGAAGCAAGGCTGGCACACGCTGTACAGTTCACAAACACAAGGACTGAGGACTATGAGAATAGCCGACATGCAGAAGTGGTTTCCAGTGATCCTTAGAAGAAGATGCAGATTGAGATCAAATTCATCTGCAATGCGTATCTGGCTGTTCTAGTGACATGAAGGGCTAGACGTACTTGGTGTCTTTCTACTAGCTTACAATAAAATGCGTATTTTCTTCTTCTGCTAACAGTTCTTTCATTTTCTGTATCAGAAGGCATTGGCATTGCAAGTAATTAAAGCTGTCTTTAAAGGGTTCAGACTTCCTTTAAATAGTAGAGGTTTTTTTCAAAAATTATTTGTATAGTCATTCAGAAACTGAATGAGAGGGAAAAGCAGCATATTTCAAGAGCATTTAAGACTAACTTCTGTGGATTCAGTTTACCTCTATATAGGCAGAAAGTCCTGGCATTGGCTCTTTGTTTATACAGCATGAGTTAAAACAAAGCCATGCATTTTTAACAGTATTATATTTAAAATGTTTGTCAAAATTAATCTGCATCATTTGTCAGGTCAATAATCTAATGATAGGAATATAACAAGATACACTGGATCCTTTGTTAAACTCCTGTGCTCCTGAAGTCTGACTCAGTACTTACATAAAGTTAACACAGGTAAGGCTTTTGGGGCATCCAGGACACTGAAACAGGTCAGTCAAAGGTCTCCCACTATCAAAATGCAATTTACTTATATCTGTCCAGTGAAACGATGCAACCACATTGCATTAAACCAACATTCTCCAGGCAGTCTTCTGCTTCAGTTTTTGTCTCCAAAATCAAATCAAGTTAAGCAGAACTGAATTCGTTAACCATTACACCTACACATCCTATTGGTGAAAACGTAGATTCATTTACGTGGGCACTGTTTTCTCTTAAAATGACAGTGATCATAACCAAGAGACGGTAAAAATGACAGAAATATTGATTGTAGAATTGCATAAAGCAATCAAAGCCAATTCTTTGCTACCACACTCAAAAGCACAAAATATCTGTTTGCACAATACCAAATCCCACACACAGCTCACCTGATACACTGACCATGCTGTGAAACAAGCAGTTAGCATACATATATCTGTACAAATACACACTCATTTGTGTATGAGGCAATTTCAACCTGAATAACTGAATCCAAAGGCCAATCCAAAGTACACATTATGATCTCATATAACCCATTTTCAAAAGGATCTTGAAAAAACTGAGGGAGGGATTAAGACACTGAGAACAAGGGAAAACTGTGACACTTTTTTTTCCAAGAGTTTACTGGGATCTTGTTTTACCATGCTTGATATTTTCTATCACAACAATTTTTGTAAGGATTTTAAATATTTACCTGAAGTAAAACTATTTTTTCCCCCTTTGGCCTTTTCAATAGGGAAAAAAATACACTTTTGATAAAGCAGAGTTTATAATAATTCTGGACAAAGCATTCCCTATTTAATGAATAACACAAAATGAACATATATTTAGAGGCTGTTTGTTGAGTGAAGAACCCTACAGTGTTATTGACTGAATCTGTACTGCTTTAAATGACACTCAGACCACTGGGAGAATATACTAGTAACACAAAGCATGGTGAATGCAAGCTGTGTTGCTCTAAACCCGTATGTGCTTACCCATTCTTTAAAGTGCATGCTAGTATTTACCAGTGAAAAAAGTTTCTCTTTGGTTTACAGCCCCCAGCGAGGGTCTTGTGGTTCTGCCTCAGCCAGAGGGAAGCAACTACTGCCCCCCAAGGCAGCAGGCTCTCTGCAGTTCACAAACAAAGCCCTGTTTTTAACTCAAGATCAGGTTATCTTGGAGAAATTGAATGTATGTAATACGGCCCAGGGGAAAAACGAAAATCCCCAATGACATGGCTCCTTTGGACATCGTTCACTGAGTGTGTCACCAAGTCATCCAGTTGCTTTTGTTCCACATTAATTTGCTTCCATGTGGACACACACCTGTTTGTTTGGTTCCTCTCTTTTCAGTACAATCATAAAGGCCATCTAACTCTTTCTTTTATGCAACACTTTCCTTGTGGCAGTTGTGCAATTTTTTTGACTGTTCAGTTCTCTTTCTTAACACTAGCTCACATACCACTGTACTGATTTTCAGAGATGACAAATGTGACTACATTGGAAATCACAGTTGGTCAAACACTATAACACTATGACAAGACAGATGGTACAGTTTATTTAGCAATGGTGACAACCAGTGTTGTTAAGATACACACTTGAATTTGTTTTCAATTTCTGCTCAGGTTCCATACCCCTTATTCAAAGCAGTAATCAGTCCTCCTAATGTCAGTGGAGTTATTCCCTGGGCAAATGTTACTTAGTCATAGAATCCGTTCCTCATTTTAAAATTGTTTTGTTAAGTGTGGTTAGAAAAAGGAGAAAGCCAATACTTTCTGACACTTTTGTTCTTCTTGTTATTCAGCTTTGCTGTCAAAGTGCACTGCTTTCGTACAGAGTCCCAGACTGAAGTAATTTTTGAAAAAAAATACGCAGCAGCATTTGTCTGCATCTCTTAAGTAGAGAAACAGCATTGCCCCCTGGAGCACCTGTTACCACAGTGTGCTCTTTTCTTCCTGGGGCTGTTGAAAATGTTCTCACAGATGAGAATGGGCAGGGAATAAAAAGGTAAATAAACATGGACCTTTGCTGCTTCTATATTTAAAATGAGCAGAACTGCTCAGCTTCAATGACAGAATTGTGCCAATGCACACTAACGGTTCTTTAGTGAAAGCAAAATCATCACCAACCCTTTGAGCAACAGATTTGAGGATGAGCCTAAGGGTTTTAGATATAAACACTTCTATCATAGAATCAAAGAATCATAGAATAGAATGAACCAGGTTGGAATGACCTCCAAGATCAGCCAGTCCAACCTATCACCCAGCCCCATCCAGTCAACTAGACCATGGCACTAAGTGCCTCATCCAGTCTTTTCTTGAACACCTCCAGGGATGGTGACTCCACCACTTCCCGGGGCAGCCCATTCCAATCACTCTCTTCGTGAAGAACTTCTTCCTAACATTCAGTCTATACCTCTCCCAATATGTTGAGGAAGACTGAATCTACATTCAAAATAAAATTTTATGCCTTGTGAATGTCTCTGTTGAAGGCCAAAGAAGGCTGAAAATATTATGACTACTTGCATTCTGCTCTGCCAGCTCAGGCTGGGCTGTTTTCTCAATAAATTTCTGGCAAAGTGACAAGTTTCCTGAAAGATCCAAGTGGAACTCCAGGCAGCAAGAGAAACTATGGGAAAAGCTGAAGGCATGCAGATTAGGTAGAAAAAGCAACAATAGCAACAAATAAACCCCAAAACAAAAAATGCAGAAAAGGTTTATGGTTTTCAGTGACAAATGACAAAATCTTTGAATTTGGAGTTTTGCTGAAGATAGACTGGATGTCTAAACCTACTGAAAGAAACAAACAATCTTATTTCCTTTACCTTATTCATTCCACCTCAGCTTCAAACCTGTCCTTCTTGCTTCCAAATCCTTTTCCTCTTCAGAGAATCATAGAATGGTAAGGGTTGGAAAGGACATCTGGAGATCATGTAGTCCAAATCCAAAGCTATTGCAGGTAATTCCTTCTTCAGTCCCTTTTTCTTGTCCTATTTTTTCTGTTCACCTGAATTATTCTAGGTAAATTCAGATAAATAAGCCCTGCATTGCCTTAACAAATAGGCCTATGACATTCATGTATGTCCTGCCACACCCTTACTCTGTGCTGAGACTGGAAACTCATCAATGGCCTCAATTCAATTGCAAGTGAATAACAGCCATGAATAAGTCACAGTGGTCTACAGCATGACCCTGTCTGGATCAGAGGCTCACTTTTTGGAGCTTGGTTTCAGATCACCACATATGACACAGACTGAAAGACAGCATGAAAGTGATAAATGAGTTTGTAAGTTTAGACAGATCATATGCTCTTCTTCAGATGTTTGTTTAAAAGCAAAGTAATGGCTGTGAAAGAGCTACAGGCTAAGGAGAGACTACTGAACTAATGCACCATATAAACTACTGCAAGGTGAGAGAAGCAGGTTATCACAGCGGTTTTTGTTTTGGAAAGCTATTAGAGTTTTCATGTAGGAAAGCAATTTCAGAGTCTAGAAATAACATTGTGAAGGACAGACGGGAATAGTTTAAGTGTCAAAGATTATGATTGGTACATCAAACCATAAACCTATAATTTCACTACAAGAAAACCTAGCATTGAACTATTATTCTTGGAAACACTAAGTGAGACAACAACTTTACAGAACTGTAAAACTACACTTGGAGCAACTGGCCCAGGAATGACTGCCAGGCAAAAACCACTTTGTGGCTCATTGATTTATTATTGTTTTCCAGGGATAAAATGCACCTGGCTCCAGTGAAATCAGGGTACTCACCAAGTATTAGGTTGTCCACAGGAGGACACAATGGTTGAGGCTGGAGTGTACCACAGGAGGCAATTTAGTTCAGCCCCTGGCTTCAAGCTCTTCTGATACATTGAGGCTCTAAGAATTTCTTAGAAAAACTGGCTGTTACTGAAACAGGAAAAGGCACTATCTGTAGTTGTGTAGCAACTGAAATGAAAACCTGAGCGATTTACTTTTTTAAAAGGGATAAGAAAAGAAAATTAATCATATATTTGATTCACTTACTCTTGAAAGAGCCATTGCAATCGTTCAAGATCTTTGGGATAGGGTAAAAGAGATGAGGAGTAACAGAAAGACTCTACCTGTAGTACTTTGCACCTCATCCACTCAATGCGGTGCAATGGTGGAGATGCACAGCAAAGCCCCCAGCTCTGCACAGGTCCCATCCTTGTGTACTCTAACATGCATGCCAGCCCTTCATCAAGAAAATCCACAAAGAACAAGGTCTACGATCTGGCCTAATGGCAGTCTGGAAGTCATGGTGCAACTCAGAGCAGGTTGTTCAACTTTATGGACACAAGTCAACTGGAGTGAAGTTGAATGGAATCAACACAAGGTTTAATTCAAGTCTTGTACGAACCCATGGAAGGCTTGCTGGATCATGCTCACAGCAAAATGGAATTTGATAGACTAGAAAGGAAAAACATAGATATAATAGGGACGTCTGGGACATTTAATAATAGACTGAATAAGTTATAGAAAAACATGCTGTGGAAAGCAATCTTTGCTTGGTCTTTTGGGAGAAATTGCATATACTAATAACAGTTCTTCTTCCTCCCTTTTATTTTGAAAAGTCTCTGAGTAAAAATGGAATTACCTTACTCAACAGAACTATTTCCTGTATATGCAGTTTTAACTACCAGCATTAATAATGAAAAAAAAGTATCCTTATTACTACTTTTTTTTCCTTCTACTCACATTGCACCAGTACAGTAGCTCATGACAGAAATGGATATCTTGTGATTTGACAATCCTGCACAAAAGACAGATTCTGTTCCCCATTGTGCTTGTGATGGCAGCTTCTAGGAATAACAAAACCTAGATCTGAGTATTGAGAATCTTTATTAGCAATATTGATTCACAAAGCAATGAAAACACACCTTGCCTTTCAGCTCCCAGTATAACACAGCATGGCTGACAGAGAGTAACATCTATTTACACAGAGTGGATCTGATTAATATCATTGGGACAATGTCATTTCCTCAGAGTGCCTTTTTGAAGTGTAACCACTAACTGGTTCCTATAAGTGGCTGACAATAACTACTGAATTTCATGGCTTAGATGGATCCTAAAGAAATCGGATAACGTAATCAGTAAATACGCTCAATTCCTGAGCCAGAACAAAAATAGCAACACAGTCTTAATAGAATGTAATTTAGAAGAGGTAATAACATATTGTTAATCATTTTGAAGCTGCAATCTCCAAATAAAAGAATAGATTTTCTTAAGACTTACAATAGCACTCACATGTATTACTGGGATACTGTTTCTGTTTTGGAAAGAATCCTTTGGAAAATGAGATGCAGACATCTCAAGTTCTCTGTAAAATTAATTGGGCAAATGAGCATCTTCAGTAAGAGGGAAATCCAGTATCATTCCCCATGTAACTTTATATAAAAAACATAGAGGGTTTTTGTTGTTTCTTATGTTTGTTTGGGGCTTTTTTTCTGGTTTGTTTTTTTTTTTTTTTCTTGGTTGGTTGGTTTTTGTTTATTTGTTTGTTCTTGTTTTGTTTTAAGGCAGTGCGTTTACAATTATGCTAAACAGCTGAAAATGTCCCTTACATAGCATGGAACATATTTGCTGTACTCTAAAAAATGAGCACTGTAAAAAACAAACAAACAAAAAACCCTCAAAACAAAACCCAAAAAAAACCCCAACAATAAAAGCCACAAAAGTGAAGTGACACTTGAAAAAGAGTCTAGAGGATAATTCAGCCACATTTCTGTGTTTTATACTACTTATGAGCCAATAAGACAGCTTGGACAAGCAGAGCAAAAATCATGCTCATAGACTCTCCTCTTACACTTCTACTGCATCCCTACTGAATTGAAATCTCACAGGGACAGTTGAACTGTATTGTTTATTATTTTACTCCCAAAATGTGTTAGTTGGTAAAAGACAACACTTAGCTGAATTTTCTACAATCATAACATTACCCATCTGGATGTCCAACACAGCAGTAAAGAAAGTCCACTTTTAAGCATTTCATCAAAAGAAACACCCCAAAACAATCCAAAGCCTCATCAAACTGCGTCTCAGTATCTCTGAGAGACTACAAGCATTATTGCAACACACTAAACTTCTTTATAGCCTGATGTGTTACAACACATTACAAAGCAATGGTAAATAAATAACTGCTGATTTGACGCTGCTTTCAACTGCTGAGCAATTTTGCTTTCCTCAATGTTACAACTAATGTCAGCAGTTAATGCCTTTAGTGGTGGGACTGGAAACTTGACTACAATAAACAAATGCAGTCAAGTTCCAACTCAAGGACATACCCAAACTGCATCATGGCAGTGGTTCAGCTGTCTCCATCTCAGGCAGCAATTACAGTTCTGTTGGTCAGAGCAGCACAGGCATCATTTGTCATTCTAAGGAAGGTTGGAGTGCTTTGAAATTGGGCACTTTGGAAAAATGCACTTGTAGCAGAACATATGTATAGGCAAGACCATGAAACAAACTGGCTTCAAGCCAACAAGAGAATATAAATGAAAAAAAAAATCACAGAATACTGTGCTCAGAAGATGCTTCTATTGATATACCCTGACCAGCTTTAAAGGCCAGGACGACAACAACCTGTCTTCTCTGTGGAATAGCTTAATCAATTTGCAGCTTTTTTTTCTTCACCCTGTTAGCAATGAGTTTACATCTTTCAAATAGACCTTCAATTTAGTTTTTGCTGTTTAATTGGTCTTGGGTTCCTGTACATCTCTCTGTACAACTGCAGAAAACAGGAGGTATACACACATGGGTGTGTATACATATTCTTGCACAGACTGTACTGGATAGAGTAAGAACTGATCAGCTATGCTCCATAGCTCTGCTGTTACTAAACAGAGATTATTATTCAGCTCAAGAGAATGTTCTGCTTCTGGAATGGAAAGAAGAACTCATTTGCAGCTTTACCATTACAGTGAAGGCTGGAAAAGGCAGCAGACAGAGGAACAACAACCATTCAACAACGAGAAGCTGCCAGGCCTTTCTAGTTTTCCAAACACTGCACAGGACTGCATTGGAAACACAGGCTCCTCCTCACAGACACACAGGCTGTGGAGTGTGGTTGAGCACCTCCCTGTCTCTAGGAAGCGCATCACCATATGCCATGAAGCTTTACAGTTTTCAGATACACTGCTTTCTGCCCTTGGGGTAAGATCAGGGCATCTTATTCCAGCACAGTAGAATATGACCTGGTCTCAATATCTTTTTTTTTTTTTTTTTTTTTGATTGGCAGAAAACAGCTCTTGACTGTTGAGGGAAGTCCAGCTGACATATCATTCATGAGGATCAATCATATAGGCTGCAATGACAATATCAAACCCTTTAAAAAATTTCTTTCTTCCCATGGGATATACAGTCAACAGGGTTTCACTCCTTATTTTCAGAGTAATTAATCTTGTGTTCATTTAATCCGATTTTCAGCATTTACCTGAGATGGCTAACTGTTGCCTTCTGTATTTAATTGAGGGAGAAAGAATCATCAGGGCAACATTCAGTCAGTGCACAAGCTTCATGAAGCAGGCATCAAGAACTTTACACAACATGTAACTTTAATCACAGCTGATCAAAGACAAACATTTCTTGTGGGCTGCATCAAGGTTGTGAAGCAAAATTGCACAGCATCATCACATACATCCAGGTATTTCCTCCCAACAGTAAGGTTCTTTAATTGAATATACTAGAGACAAATATAACCTACTACTGATCCTTTCTACTACCTGTCTACTGCTGGTTTGGACAGATGTAGGTTTCTCCCTCCTGTAGTGATGTTTGGGTGAAAACATATAACTGATGTAGACTTCCAAGGCTGTCAAAGGATTTTGTCAAGGTATAAATACATGTCACTAGAACATGTCACTAGAACTCTCCAACAGTTATGCAAAAAGGCTCAATCACTGCTGCTTAACTGTCTACATCATTTGCCTGCTCACTTTTCTAAATATAGAGATGCAGGGATCAGGGGGCAGAGGAAACGCAGTCATGGACAGTATCAGCCCAAAGACGTGTACTTCAAAGCCATTTCTAGGTTGGACAAAAAGGAAATCCTTGAGAGGCAAACTAATCAAAAAAATATATATCGAAAAAGAGTCTGTCCCTGTAAGCTCTTCTCACTATACATATGCCTGCATGCATATGCATAGCTCCAAAATAGCTATGTACTGTTCAGGAAGGATAGACC
>WAAF01013617.1:1909-32170 GCA_013400475.1 Tricholaema leucomelas
CTATCCTAGTCTGAATCTCCCCTCCTCTAGCTTGGATCCATTCTTCCCCATCCTAGTCTCAATCTCCCCTCCTCTAGCTTGGATCTATTCTTCCCCATCCTAGTCTGAATCTCCCCTCCTCTAGCTTGCATCCATTCCTCCCCATCCTAGTTTGAATCTCCCCTCCTCTAGCTTGTATCCATTCCTCCCCATCCTGGTTTGGATCTCCCTTCCTCTAGCTTGGATCCATTCCCCTCTATCCTAGTCTGAATCTCCCCTCCTCTAGCTTGGATCTATTCCCCCCTATCCTAGTTTGAATCTCGCCTCCTCTAGCTTGGATCCATTCCCCCCCATCCTAGTCTGAACCTCCCCCCCTCTGGCTTGGATCTATTCCCTCCTATCCCAGTTTAAATCTCCCCTCTTCTAGCTTGGATCCATTCCCCCCTATCCTATCACCACCCTACACCCTAAAAATCCCCTCCCCAGCTTTCCCATAGGCCCCCTTCAGACACTGGAAAGCCACAATAAGGTCTCCTCATCGTCTTCTCTTCTCCAGACTGAACAACCCCAACTCTCTCACCCTTCCCTCACAAGAGAGGAGCTCCAGCCCTCTGACCTCCCTCTGACCACCTAGTTCCAACCCTCTTACCAAGGGCAGCTTGAGGTGGTGCTTTTTGGAGGGGAAGGTGTTGTGCAGAGGGATGCTGGGGTGGTAAGCAGGTCTCTGAGCATCGACCGTCGCCAGACCAAGCCGCTGGAGCCTGCTGCTGTTTGCCTGGCGTTTTGCTTTCCCAGACCCTTTTGAGATGTGTCCAAAGTGCCTCTCTGGAGGCAATCCCCCCTCCCTTAGAGGTCAGCTGAGAATGTTTTCTTTCTTCCTGAGGGTCTAAGTGGTTGACACATCCTGTGAGGAGGCCCAGGATGAGGTTATGACACGACAGCTGCCCCCTGTTCTTTTGGCAGCGGCCGGGGGCCGTGCGGAGGAGCCGGCACTTGGTGCTCTGGGGGTTGGCAGAGGCTGCCTTTGGCACACTGGGTTTTTTCCACGGCACGGGGCCAGCCCTGCTCTGGCACACCAGAGTGACCCCTGGTGAGAAGGGCCTCTTGGCACCGCCGCAGCCGCTCCGTGAGAACCGCGCGGCCGCTGCGTGTGCCCAGGCACGTCCAGGGAGCAGCCGAGCAGCATCCCAGCTCCCCAGAGAGGTCAGGCCGAGGGGAACTCATTGTTCCAGGCAGCTTTAGAGAAGCAGCTCTACAAGGTAAAGCCAGAGATGATGAGGAAGGTCCAGATGCTTCCCCCTCCACGTCTGGTGGAGATCTCGCCGCGGAGAGGTGTTGCTAATGAGAGGGAGAATTGTAGTGTTGCCTTCTGCTTGCTTAGTGAGTGAGAGCTTGGTGTCTCCTGGTGTGTTTGCTGCTCTGTCACATCTCTCCAGCCTGAATTAGAAACAGAAATGCAATTGGGCTAGAGAAAAGAGTAGCCTACAGCTTACATCCCCCAGCTTACATGCCCTAAACAAGCCCCCAGTCCACCTACAAAACAGAAATGCAGTTGGGTTAGAGAAAGGAGAAACCCACAGCATCCATCCCCCAGCTAACATGCCCCAAGCAAGCCCCCAGTCCACCTACAAAACAGACATGCAATTGGGTTAGAGAAAGAAGAAACCCACAGCATCCATCCCCCAGCTAACATGCCCCAAACAAGCTCCCAGTCTACCTACAGTCCACCTACAAAACAGACATGCAATTGGGCTAGAGAAAGGAGAAACCCACAGCATCCATCCCCCAGCTAATACGCTCTAAACAAGCCACCAGTCCACCTACAAAACAGAAATGCATTGGGTTAGGGAAAAAAGTAATCCACAGCATCCATCCCCCAGCTAACATGCCCCAAGCAAGCCCCCAGTCCACCTACAAAACAGACATGCAATTGGGTTAGAGAAAGGAGAAGCCCACAGCATCCATCCCCCAGCTAACATGCCCCAAACAAGCCCCCAATTCACCTACAAACCAGAAATGCAATTGAGTTAGAGAAAGGAGAAACCCACAGCTTGCATCCCCCAGCTAACATGCCCCAAACAAGCTCCCAGTCTACCTACAATCCACCTACAAAACAGAAATGCAGTTGGGATAAAGAAAAGAGTAGCCCACAGCATCCATCCCCCAGCTAACATGCCCCAAAAAATGCCTCAATCCATCTACAAAACAGAAATGTAGTTGGCTTAGAGACAATGGAATCCTGGCCTGTATCAGGAACACTGCGGCCAGTAGGACAAGGGAGGTTCTTCTGCTCCTGTGCTCAGCACTGCTCAGCACACACCTTGAGTGCTGTGTCCAGTTGTGGGTTCCTCTATTCAAGAGAGATGTTGAGGTGCTGGAAGGTGTTGAGAGAAGGGCAGCAAGGCTGGGGAGGGGCCTGGAGCACAGCCCTGTGAGGAGAGGCTGAGAGAGCTGGGGGTGTGCAGCCTGCAGNGGCTGGCTGAGCTTGGAGCTCTCTTCCAACCTGCCTGATTCTATGATTCTGTGATTCTGTGACTTTTTACAGGGGCTTGTAATAGAAGAGGAAATGGATTTAAGCTCATGGAGGGTAGATTTAGACTACATTTTAGGAGGAAATTCATTTCAGTGAGGGTGGTGAGACATTGGAAACAGGTTGCCCAGGGAGGCTGTGGTTGCTCCCTCCCTAGAGGTGTTCAAAGCCAGGCTGGATGAGGTCTTGAGCAGCGTGGGCTAGTGGGAGGTGTCCCTGGCCATGGCAGGATGTTGGAACTGGCTGAGCTTTGAGGTCCCTTCCAACCTAAACCATTCTATGTTTCTATGAAACGAAACTTCCTCTGCCTCAGCTTCCACTCATTGCCCCTTGTCCTGTCCCTGGGCATCACCCAGCAGACCCTGGCTCCAGCCTCCTGGCACTCAACCTTTACATCTCTATAATCATTGATGAGGTCACCTCTCAAGCAGCACAGACCTAACTCCCTCAGGCTCTCCTTGTAACAGAGATGTTCCATTCCCTTCATCATCCTTGTGGCTCTGGGCTGGACTCTCTCCAGCAGTCCTATGTCCCTCTTGAACTGGGGGAGCCCAGAACTGAACGGCAGAGCTATTGCAGGGACTTTGCAGGATGCTATCTCACTGTTCCACCTCCAGTCTGGGAGGGTTGACTCAGAATGGTTTAGGTTGGGAGGGACCTCAAAGCTCAGCAGGTTCCAACCCCCTGCCATAGGCAGGGACACTTCCCATTAGAACAGGTTGCTCAAAGCCTCATCCAGCCTGGTCCTGAACACCTTCAGGGAGGTTGTGGAGCACAGAAGCTCAAGGATCACATTGGGTGCTTCTGTGCTCCACAACCTCCCTAGGGAACCTGTGCCTGTGTCCCACCACCCTCAATCTCTGCCAGTGTCTCACCACCCTCACTGTAAAGAACCCTTTCTTCAGATCCAGTTTCAGTCTCCCCTCTGCCACTTTAAACCCATTCCTCCTCATCCTGTAATTCCCAGACCTTGTTAATAGTCCTTCCCCAGCCCTCCTGGAGCCCTCTTCAGATCCTGCAAGGCCACTCCAAAGGTCTCCTCCAAGCCTTCTCTTCTCCAGGCTGCAAAACAGGAGAACCTCTCTCTCTGTTTGGATCTGGGAGCAGAAATTGGCAGTCTCACAGCCTTGGGCAGCTGGGAAAGGGATCCCCTAAACAATGTGGTGGCCATTTGATTTCTCTTACAAAGGCCAGAGGGCCCAGAGGCCAAAGCAATGAAGGAGATGCCAGAGCCTGGGCCGAGGCGGCTGTGTCTGACACTGCGCTCTGCGCCGCTCTAAAAGGGAGGCAGTGAAGTTGCACTGATTTATAGCAGCAGAGTGCCTGTGCCATTGTGGTCAAAACAAACAGGGCCTCCCAGAGGGTTTCTCAGAAGAACCTTTAGGGCAAAATTTCCAACCCAACGAAGGCAAGGACCCCAAAAATCACAGGGTCACAGGCTCAGAGGATGTCAGGGGTTGGAAAGGACCCAAGGACATCATCGAGTCCAACCCTCCCTGCCAGAGCAGGACAATGCTATCTAACACAGATCACACAGGAACACATCCAGACAGGCCTGGAAAGGCTCCAGAGAAGGAGACTCCACAACCTCTCTGGGCAGCCTGTGCCAGGGTTCTGGGACCCTTCCAGTCAAGAAGTTCCCCCTTGTGTTGAGGCAGAACCTCCTGTGCTGCAACTTACACCCATTGCTCCTTGTCCTATCCCAGGGAGCAGCGAGCAGAGCCTGTCCCCCCGCTCCTGCCCAGCCCTCAGATACTTAGAAACATTGATCAAATCCCCTCTAAGTCTTCTCTTTTCCAGACTAAGCAGCCCCAGGTCCCTCAGCCTCTCCTCATCAGCCATGCCCTCCTGTCCCCTCATCATCAATGTTGCCTGAAAATACCTGGGGAAGCTCCAAGCCTGGCAGAGCTGCTGCCTGGGCGAAGCCAGCAACTGCTCTCCCTGCATTGCCTTTTTGCTTTCAGCAGCCAGCATGCCTGGCTCCATCTGTTCCCAGTCTCCCCAGCTAGGGCCACTTTCTATTTGCTGGGACACCAATGAAACAGATTCACTTTGGTCAACAAAGGGAAATGTTTATCCTAAGCAGGAGGAGGGTTGGCCAGGGGTGTTTTAATCTTTGAGCTGCTTCCCCACGGCGCTTAAGCTGTTTTTTAAGAGCTGTTTTAAAAAGCTCCTAGCTTTTTTGTTTGTTTCTTTCTTTCCCTTTTGCAAAGCCAATCTTGATAGTGGGGATCGATGTGCTGCTGATTTGCTGCTAAAGCTCAGCCTATCTCTAGCCAAACAATAGCAGCAGGAAATCTGCTCTCCCGCATCTCGCTCACCTCCGCCAGGTGTGAACATCAAAGCCCGTTCCAAAAGGTTTAAATGCAGCTCTAACACCATTAAGACTTGGCTGGTGAAGAAGCAAGTGTTCAAGTGGAGAGAAAGCACTTGATGAAACACTCTACCTTCAGCTGCTTTCTGCCTCCAACGTCTTGCAGCTTTCCTTCATCCCCGGGCACGGAGTTTGTTAAGAGAGAAATGTTAACAGAATTTCCTCTGCCTGCTGAAATCGTGGCAGAGAAGCAGAGCCTGTGAAATGGAGAGCTGGGAAACACAGCACTTGCAAGCAATCCTTTTGGTCTCCAATAACTATTTCATTCAAGGATGGTATTTATTTTCTCTTTAAGTATGATTGTCTTTTATTGGAGGAAGTGGTAGAGCTGAGTGTGGTAGGGCAGGGCTGGACTCCGAGCTGTGAAGCCCTAAGTGCAAACCTAAGCATAGGATCACAGAATCCTGGAATGGTTTGAGTGATTGGACTAATGGTTGGACTCAATGGTCTTGAAGGTCTTCTCCAGTCTAAGAAGTTCTGTGATTCTGTGAGTCTGTGAAATTCTGAGTTGGAAGAAGAGCATCCTGACCTGGCTCAGGAGCAGTGTGGCCAGCAGGACCAGTTTGGTCTTTCTGCCCCTGTACTCAGCTCTGGTCAGGCCACAGCTTGAGTGCTGTGTCCAGTTGTGGGCTCCTGAATTGAAGAGAGATGTTGAGGTGCTGGAAGGTGCCCAGAAAAGGGCAGCAAGGCTGGGGAGGGGCCTGGAGCACAGCCCTGTGAGGAGAGGCTGAGGGAGCTGGGGGTGTGCAGCCTGCAGAAGAGGAGGCTCAGGGCAGAGCTCATTGCTGTCTGCAGCTGCCTGCAGGGAGGCTCTAGCCAGCTGGGGTTGGGCTCTGCTGCCAGGCACCCAGCAAGAGAAGAAGGGGACACAGCCTGAAGATGTTCCAAGGCAGGTGTAGGCTGGATGTTGGGAAGGAATTCTTCACAGAAAGGGAGTTTGGCTTTGGAATGGGCTGCCCAGGGAGGTGGTGCAGTCATCCTTCCTGGGGGCTGGATGAAGCACTTGTGTTAGTTAATTAGAAGGGTTAGGTGATAGGTTGGACTCCTAAAGGCCTTTTCCAACCTGGTTAACTTTGTGATTCTGTGAAGGGACCTAAATGGTCATCCAGTTCTAACCTCCTACTAGATCAGTTCACTCAAAGCCTCATCCAGCCTGGCTTTGAACACTTCCAGGCTTGGAGCCTCCACAGCGTGAATGTCTGAATGTGGAAGTGGACAAACAACTCTCCCCCATTTCTCCTGCCTACTGCTTCCTCATCTATTAGCAGCTGGGAATTGTTCATAGTTTGCTGATTGCTTAAAGGGAGGGGAGACTTGATCCTGGAGGAAGTGTTTGTGACAGGATACATTTAATTTAGTTTCATATTGGAATGGGCTGCCCAGGGAAGTGGTGGAGTCTCTGTGCCTGGAGGTGTTGAAGCCAAGCCTGGCTGGGGCACTGAGTGCCATGGTCTGGTTGGTTGGGCAGGGCTGGGTGCTAGGTTGGACTTCATGAGCTTGGAGATCTCTTCTAAACTGGTTGATTCTATCATTTCATAGAACAGAATGGTTTAGGTTGGAAGGGACCTCAAGGATCATCCAGTTCCAAGTCCCCTGCCATAGGCAGAGAAACCTCTCACGAGAGCAGATCGCTCAAAGCCTTATCCAGCCTGGTCTTGAACACCTTCAGGGAGGTTGTGGAGCACAGAATCACCCAATGTGATCAAAGATCAAAGATCACATTGGGTAATTTTGTGCTCCACGACCTCTCTGGGCAACCTGTGCCAGTGTCTCATCACCCTCAACCTGTGCCAATGTCTCACCTCTCTCAACCTGTGCCAGTCTCTCATCACCCTCAACCTCTGCCAGTGTCTCACCACCCTCACTGCAAAGAACTCTTTCCTAACATCCAGTTTCAATCTCCCCTCTGCCACTTCAAACCCATTCCTCCTCATCCTGTCAGTACCAGACCATGTCAATAGTCCCTCCCCAGCCCTCTTATAGCCCCATTCAGATACTGCAAGGTCACTCCAAAGGTCTTCTGGAAGCCTTCTCTTCTCCAGGCTGCAGAGCTCCATCTCTCTCAGCCTGTCCTCAGAGCAGAGCTGCTGCAGCCCTCTGAGCATCTTGGTGGCCTCCTCTGGACTGGCTCCAACACTTCCATGTCCTGCTTATGTTGGGAGCTCCAGAACTGCACGCAGCACTCCAGGTACTTCAGTATATTTCCAGATAAGAAAGCAAGCTTCCAAAGTCATCAACATCACAAGCAAATACTTCACTGCTAACAATGACTTGTTTGAAGAAAAGAAAAAGTCAGAAAGTAGTCTGCCAAAAAAAAAAACCCAACCAACCCACCCTCAGCACAAAGTGTTTGCTGAAATCCTTCCCTAGGTGGTTATAAATAGCTCCCACCTTCAGGAGCAGGGATGTGGCAGGAGAAAAGCAGGCTAAATTCATTGGCTAATCTCATTTGTGAAGAGTCATTTGTTCTGCTCCACTAACCTTATTTAATATTTATCTTAACCACATCACCCAGGAGCAACAGAGGCTCAGCCTTTTAGGCACTGAACTCAAAGGGCTCACCCAGCCCCAGCCTTGCCCCTACATGCGCTGATAAAACCTACGAGCCCCAGATCCATGCAATCCCAGGAGCTTTCTGTCTGCTCCTCTAAAGAATTCTTTCAGTAGCTTCCATCGTGTTTGCATGTCTCTGATGTCTGGTTTCACATCCTTCAGCCCTTGGCAGAGGAAGGGTGATGGTCACTGAGCTATTGCAGGGACTTTGCAGGATGCTATCTCACTGTTCCACCTCCAGTCTGGGAGGGTTGACTCATAGAATGGTTTAGGTTGGGAGAGACCTCAAAGCTCAGCCAGTTCCAACTCCCTGCCATAGGCAGGGACACTTCTCACTAGAATAGGTTGCTCAAGGCCTCATCCAGCCTNCACATTCCTCCTCATCCTGTCGTTACCAGACCTTGTCAGTAGTCCCTCCCCAGCCCTCCTGGATCCCCCTTCAGATCCTGCAAGGCCACTTCAAAGGTTGTCTTCAAGACTTTTCTTCTCCAGGCTGCAGAGCCCCAACTCTCTCAGCCTGTGCTCAGAGCAGAGCTGCCTCAGCCCTCTGAGCATCTTCGTGGCCTCCTCTGGACTGGCTCCAACACTTCCATGTCCTGCTTGTGCTGGGGGCTGCAGAACTGCACCCAGGACTCCAGGTGGGGTCTGAGGAGAGCAGAGCCAAGGGGCAGAATCCCCTCCCTTGCCCTGCTGCCCACACTGCTCTTGCTGCAGCCCAGCACACAGGGACTCAGCACCACCCAAAAGGAGACATCTGCATAGAGCAGTAGCTATCCCTGTTCCTTCATCACTGTTGCCACTACAGTTCCCACCTGCCTCCTGGCAAGCCCAGGGTTTGCAATATTCATGGCCAGGGTGGACAAAGCAAGGACCTGCAGGCATCTGCCCTGGTTCAGGGGAGAAAGTGGAGAGGGGCTGATGTGGTAGAGTTGCCTTTATGTGACATGGGGAGGGATCTCAGCTGACTTGGGTGGAATTTTTATGGTGTGGTTGAGCCATAAAGGGCCACAGAATTTTATCCCACCTGGTTTCTGTCCCTTCTTGGGCTTGTGAAAGGCCCTTTCCCTTGCACCCCTTTCCATTCTGCTGGAGAGCAGAGACGCGGCTTGGCTTTTCCATCCCTGTTTCCATTTACCAGCTCATTTATCCCATCTATCTTCCTGCAACATCAAGACCTGATTAGGCTGAGCAGGAACACAACAAGCTTTCTTTCCCACAGGAGGCTCTTTCTTGACCTTCCTTTCCTCTCCTTGTCTGACAAATTGTGGGAGCTGACCCATATCTCAGCGGCTGCAGGGATAATTCAGTCCAGCCCCATCCTGGCAGGCAGCTGTCGCTGCAGCCCTTCTCTTCTGGTTGAGAACAAGTGGCTGGGACATCTCAGAGTGGCTATTGTCAGGGTTGGGTGCAGGTTAAATAAGAACCAGTGTTAACCTTTGCCCCAAACCAAATCTGGCCAGGTGGATGGGCTCTTCTGGAATCAGCTGGTTCTGCAAGGCAGACAGTGATGAATTGGGGAGGTTTCTCGCTCTTGCTGTGCCTCCCTCTCCCATCTGTGAAGGGCGTGGTGAAGGTAAAGGGTTGAGTGATGTGCTGTGGGGACCATCAAGATTCCTGTAGTAGCAGCCTCACTTATCAAGAGAGGTCCACATGGCACAGTGAGAGACTTTGGATGAAATTTAACAAGGCTAAGTGCAGGGTTCTACACTTTGGCTACAACAACCCCAAGCAGCGCTACAGGCTGAGGACAGAGTGGCTGAGAGCAGCCAGGCAGAGAGGGAGCTGGGGGTGCTGGGAGAGAGGAGCTGAAGATGAGGCAGCAGTGCCCAGGTGGGCAGCAGAGCCAATGGCATCCTGGGCTGGCTCAGGAAGGAAGTTGTTGTCAGAGAGAGTGATTGGCATTGGAATGGGCTGCCCAGGGAGGTGGTGGAGTCTCTGTGGCTGGAGGTGTTGAAGCCAAGCCTGGCTGGGGCACTGAGTGCCATGGTCTGGTTGGTTGGGCAGGGCTGGGTGCTAGGTTGGGCTGGCTGAGCTTGGAGCTGTCTTCCAACCTGCTTGATTCTGTGATTCTATGCTTCTATACCTGGACCATGGGCACGACAAGAACATGAAGAACCTGCTTGGATCTCTTATTTTCCACGAGGACATCCCTCTGCTTCCCCTCAGCAAACTGAGCAGTCTGTAGCACCACCTTCAGACCTACTTAATGCACTCTCTGGAAGAGGATTCACATGGACATAAGCCCCAGATACCTCTAGTGATGCCTTCAGTGGCCCATATTATACTTCCACACCCTTGCATGCTTGTGGTCCACGTTACACTTCCATGCCCTTGTGCATTTGCACAGCTCAGGAGCTCTTTGCTGTGCACAGAGAGATGATCACAAAGAATGTGTCTTTTAAAGGAAAACAGGCTGCTGACAGATTTTGGGGGGATTTTATTCTGCTGTTGGATTCTTCTCACAGCTCTTTCCCCAGCTCCTGACATTAAAACTCTGTTTGTGAGCACTGGAACAGGCTGTGCAGGGGGGTTGTGGAGTCTCCCTCTCTGGATGGGTTCTGGTGTGATCTGCTCTAGCAGGGGAGGGGTTGAACTGGATGATCTTTGAAGGTGCCTTCCAACCCCTAATGTTCTGTGATTCTCTGTGCAAATCCAACCCTTTAGAACAACAGAGAGTCATAGAATGGTCTGGGTTGGAAAAGACCTCTGGAGACCATCAAGTGCAACCACCTTGCCAAAGCAGGATCGCTACAGGGTGCAGGATATGGACTAGAGGTTAGGAAGAGGTTCTGTAGAGTGAGGGTAAGGAGACACTGGAACAGGTTACCCAGGGAGGCTGTGGCTGCCTCCTCCCTGGAGGTGTTCAAGGTCAGTCTGGATGAGGACTTCGGCAACTGTTCAGGCTGGAGCAGAGGAGGCTCCCAGGGGACCTTCTTGTGGCCTGCCAGGATATGAAGGGAGCCTAAAAAAAGCTGGGGAGGGACTTTTTAGGCTATCAGGGAGTGTCAGGAGTGAGGGCAATGAAGCAAAGCTGGAGGTGGGGAGAGTGAGGCTGGAGGTGAGGAGGAAGTTGTTGAGCAGGAGAGTGGTGAGAGGCTGGAATGGGTTGCCCAGGGAGGTGGTTGAGGCCCCATGGCTGGAGGTGTTTCAGGCCAGGCTGGCTGAGGCTGTGGGCAGCCTGCTCTAGGGTAGGGTGTCCCTGGGCATGGCAGGGGGGTTGGGACTGGCTGCTCCTTGTGGTCCCTTCCAATCCTGACTGATTCTATGATTCTGTGATTCTAGGACTCTAACCTGGGTTGGTGGGAGGTGTCCCTGCCCATCACAGAGGTGCTTGGAACTGGCTGATCTTGAAGGTCTCTCCCAACCCAACCCATTCTATGAATTTATCAATCTATGAATGCATCCAGCCAGGTCTTGAAAGTCCCTAGAGAGACCCTCTCATCTCCACAGGCAGACCAACTGCTTCAAAACTTCCTCTTCTTCCTCCTCTTCATCCCACCAGTCTGGTTTTAGCAGCCGTAGCCTTCACCCCAGGCTTAACATGGCATAACAGGATCCTCTGGCAGGGGGAATCTTTAGTGGCTGATAAAACCTTAACTGTTGTGAAATGAAAGCAGGTTCCCTTTGAAGTGCTCCTGGCATTACAGTTAGATGCTGCAGCCTCTCTATTTTAACCACCAATAAAATGATTTACAGGCAGAAAGGCCTGAGCCACCTTTGAGGCAGGGGAAGGAATCGCTAACGTCATTAGCTGGAATGTGGGTTATAAATAAGGGGCAGAATCGACCTGTTTGGGCCATGAAATGTCCCTTCCTCTGCATGGGAAGAGAAATCCTATCAGTTCCTTTCTGGCAGGTTTCAGTGTGGTTGTGGTTCTCCAGCCAAGGCTCTGGTAGGAAGGACTACGGCGGAGCATGTAGGTGAGAGTCTCGTTTGGTGCATGAGTATTTGCTCCTTCATTGTTTGTTTTGCTAGCAGGCTGCAGCCAAGGCAGTGTTGGGTGTATCTACTAGCAGTGAGAAAGCTTCCAGCTCAGATGGCTAATTGATGAATATAACCCCAAATGTAAGAAGCTGTGGGGTTGATCCTCAGTTTTGAGGTGGTGATTGCACAGAATCACAGAATCGGACTGGTTGGAAGGGACCTTAAGGATTATCTAGTTCCAACCTTCCTGTCATGGGCAGGGACACCTTCCACTAGATCATGTTGCCCAGAGCCATGTCCTGCCTGGCCTTAAAAACCTCCAGGGATGAGGCTTCTACCATCTCTTTGGGCAACCTGCTCCAGTATCTCACCAGATCAGGTTGCCTAGAGCTACATCTTACCTGGCCTTGAAACCCTCCAGGGATGAGGCTTCCACCACCTCTTTTGCCAACCTGTTCCAGTATCCCACCAGATCAGGTTGCCCAGAGCCACATCTTACCTGGCCTTAAAACCTCCAGGGATGAGGCTTTCACCACCTCTTTTGCCAACCTGTTCCAGTGTCCTGCCAGATCAGGTTGCCCAGAGTCACATCCTGACTGGCCTTAAAACCCTCCAGGGATGAGGCTTCCAGTACTTCTTTGGGCAACCTGTTCCAGCATCTCATCAGCCTCATGGTGAAGAACTTCTTCCTAATGTCTAATCTAAGTCTCTCCTCCTCCAACTTGGATCCATCTCCCTTAGTCTTATCACTACCCAATGCCCTAAAAAGTCCTTCACTGTTTTTTGTTGATGTATGAGTTGTAGAAGGACCAAAACGGGTTGTAGAAGGACCAAAATGGGTTGTAGAAGGATCAAAATGGGTAGTGGAAGGATCAAAATAGGTTGTAGAAGGATCAAAATGGGTTGTAAAAGGATCAAAATGGGTTATAGAAGGATCAAAATGGGTTGTAGAAGGATCAAAATGGGTTGTAGAAGGATCAAAATGGGTTGTAGAGGGATCAAAACAGGTTGTAGAAGGATCAAAATGGGTTGTAGAAGGATCAAAATGGGTTGTAGAAAGATCAAAATGGGTTGAAGGAAGCAATGGGCTGCCCAGGGAGGTGGTGGAGTTGCCTTCCCTGAAGGTGTTGAAGCCAAGCCTGGATGGGGCCTTTAGTGCCATGGTCTGGTTGATTGGGCAGGGCTGGGTGCTAGGTTGAACTGGATGAGCTTGGAGCTCTCTTCCAACCTGTTTAATTCTATGATTCTATGGTTTAGTGGGCATGGAGGTGTTGGGGTGATGGTTGGACTGGATGAGTTTGGAGGTCTCTTCCAACCTGCTCGATTCTATGATTCTGTGAATGTCTCCAAATCAGAACAGCTTCTTCTCAACAGTCACTGAAGGAGCTACAGCCTGATTTAAAACCTGATTTACCCTCTCTGGTGTCAGCCCAGTCATGAATCATAGAATCATAGAATGGTTTAGGTTGGAAGGGACCTCAAGGATCATCCAGCTCCAACCCCCTGCCATAGGCAGGGACACCTCCCACTAGAGCAGGCTGCTCAAGGCCTCATCCAGCCTGGCCTTAAACACCTCCAGGGAGGAAGCATCCACAACCTCCCTGGGCAACCTGTGCCAGTGTCTCACCACCCTCACTGTAAAGAACTTCCTCCTAACATCCAGTCTAAATCTCCCCTCTGCCAGTTCAAACCCATTCCCCCTCGTCCTGACATTCCCAGACCTTGTCAATAGTCCCTCCCCAGCCTTCCTGTAGGCTCCCTTCAGATACTGCAAAGCCACTCTAAGGTCTCCTGGAAGCCTTCTCTTCTCCAGGCTGCAGAGCCCCAACTCTCTCAGCCTGTCCTCAGAGCAGAGCTGCTGCAGCCCTCTCAGCATCTTCGTGGCTCTCCTCTGGACTGGCTCCAGCAGTTCCATGTCCTGCTTGTGCTGGGGGCTCCAGAACTGCACACAGGACTGCAGGTGGGGTCTGAGGAGAGCAGAGTAAAGGGGGAGAATCCCCTCCCTTGCCCTGCTGCCCACACTGCTCTTGCTGCAGCCCAGTACACGGTTGCTGAGCTTTCTTCTTCTGAGCCTCTACAAACCGTAGACCAAACCATGCAGGATGCCTCAAGGTCAACTCTACCTGTAAAAGGAGCCAGAATATGCTTTTATCTCCCTTAAAAACACCAAGGGAACCACACATTCCTCCCTGGATGTGGTGGAGCAAGATGAGAGGAGTTGGAGAGATGGGAATTTTAATCCTGAAGAGCACACACAAAGGTGCAAGGACAGCACCAGCCTGCAGTGCTCCAGCCTAAGGCAACACAACCAAGTTGTGTTTGGCTCATGTTAGCCAAGGAGAGGAACAAACCCAGCTAATGTGGGACTGTTGTCAGGGAACCCTGTCCCTTACCTCACCATCTCACTCCACATGCTGCTTTTGAGCTAATCCCAAGTGGATTTGCCAGCATCTGGCTCTTGGTTATAAAAAAGGAATTTTCCCACCCTTTGCAAGGTTAGGAAAGTGTCAGAAATCAGAGGGGGTTTTAATGTCCTTGGAGTTCAATTTCCCTCTCCCTTTCCATTCCTGAGTTTAGAGTAGTTTTCCCTGTGGGTATTTGAACTTTATTTGCTGTTCTCAGGGTTGAGATCTTTGAGTTTTGGAGTGGAAGATCTTCTAGCCCAAGACAAGGCCTTTTTCTCTGAAGAGAGAAGGTTTATTTAGATCCTTATGAAGTTAAGAAACGTTACAGGTTCACAGGCTCAGAGGATGTCAGGGGTTGGAAGGGACCCAAAGTGATCATCCAGTCCAACCCCCCTGCCACAGCAGGACCACACAATCCAGCTCAGGTCACAGAGGAACACATCCAGACAGGCCTGGAAAGGCTCCAGAGAAGGAGACTCCACAACCTCTCTGGGCAGCCTGTGCCAGGGCTCTGGGACCCTTCCAGTCAAGAAGTTCCTCCTTGTGTTGAGTTGCAACCTCCTGTGCTGCAGCTTCCATCCATTGCTGCTTGTCCTATCCCAGGGAGCAGTGAGCAGAGCCTGTCCCCCCCTCCTGACCCCCAGCCCTCAGATAGTTATAAACATTGATTCAATTCCCTCTCAGTCTTCTGTTCTCCAGACTAAGCAGCCCCAGGTCCCTCAGCCTCTCCTCACCAGGCAGTGCTCCAGTCCCCTCATCATCCTCATAGCCCTCTGCTGGACCTTCTCCAGCAGATCCCTGGCCCTGTTGAACTGGGGAGCCCCAAACTGAAGGCAGTACTCAAGATGGGGTCTCAGCAGGTCAGAGTAGAGGTGGAGGAGAACCTCCCTTGATCTGCTGAACACAGCTTAATGCCCCCCAAGATCCCATTGGCCTTCTTGGCCAATTGCTGTGCCATGGATGTTCTCCTCCAGCACTCCCAGGTCCCTCTCCACAGGGCTGCTCTCCAGCAGTCACCTCCCAACCTATACTGTGTTGGACTCTATGATATTCAGGGGTCCCTGCCATTCTGTGATGCTGTGGTTCTGTGCTTCCATGATTCTATGATTTTATGATTCTGTCATTCTGTGGAATGACAAAAGATCAGGAGCCAAGCTCTCTATCCCTAATCCAGAGACAAGCATGCAAGCAGAAGATGGAACAGGGGAAATTTAGACTGGAGATGAGGAAGAAATTCCTTACATTGAGGGTGGTGAGACACTGGAACAGGTTCATAAAATAGAACCATAGAATCAGTCAGGGCTGGAAGGAACCACAAGAAGCAGCCAGTCCCAACCCCCCTGCCATGCCCAGGGACACCCTACCCTAGAGCAGGCTGCACACAGCCTCAGCCAGCCTGGCCTGAAACACCTCCAGCCATGGGGCCTCAACCACCTCCCTGGGCAACCCATTCCAGCCTCTCACCACTCTCCTGCTCAACAACTTCCTCCTCACCTCCAGCCTCACTCTCCCCACCTCCAGCTTTGCTCCATTCCCCCCACTCCTGACACTCCCTGACAGCCTCAAAAGTCCCTCCCCAGCTTTTTTTAGGCCCCCTTCATATCCTGGCAGGCCACAAGAAGGTCCCCTGGGAGCATCCTCTGCTCCAGCCTGCACAGCCCCAACTCTTTCAGTCTGTCCTCATAGAGGAGGTTCTCAGGGAGGCTATGGATGTCCCCTCTCTGGAGGTGTTCAACACCAGGTTGGACAGGACCTTGAGCATCCTGGGCTTTGAGTCCCTGCCTATGGCAGGGGGCTTGGAACTGGCTGATGTTTGAGCTCCCTTCCAACCCAAACTGTTCTATGAGTCTATGGATCTATGAGGAAAGGCCACACTGTCCTCTTTGCATGACCAGGGCAAACAAAAGGTTATTTATCCATTTGTGTGGCTCCCAGAAATCTGTGCCATGCTTTGGATTGGATGAAAGAAGAGCTGTGAAGCACTTACAGACCTTGATGTTCATTCATTTCTCTCTCCTTAACTCTGTCCTAGATTTTCCTAATGACTTTTGGTGCCAAAAAAAATGGCCAGAGCAGCTCTGACCTGCATGGACTTTGTTGGTCAATGCAGATCGGATGTGAGCTGACCTATTTCTGTCAGGCTTTTGGAAGGTGCTGAGAGGGAGGTTAATGTTGCTTCAGCCAGTAGTGCAGTGAAGTAGGAACAGGAGGAAAGGAGGTGTTTGGTGCCAAGGACCTGACATCAGCACTGTATCCATCTCAGGGGGGGCTTCGTTTACAGCAGCTCTCCCAAAGCAAAATGGGCTCTTTTTTGGGGGGGAGGCAGGGGGTGTTTTTTACTGCATGGGGGTGTAAGTAACAGCATGATGTGAAGGGATGCCCAGGACCAGATCACCTAAAACTAGTCATAGAATCATAGAATCAAGCAGGTTGGAAGAGAGCTCCAAGCTCATCCAGTCCAACCTAGCACCCAGCCCTGACCAATCAACCAGACCATGGCACCAAGGGCCTCATCCAGGCTTTTCTTGGACACCTCCAGGGATGGTGATTCCACCACCTCCCTGGGCAGCCCATTCCAATGCCAATCACTCTGAGGGTAGGAGACAGGGGGTCCTGGGCATCCCTTCACATCATGCTGTTATTTACACCCCCATGCAGTACAAACACTAGAACTAGATGGCAGCAGGTCATGAGTCTGTCGTTTGCAGGTTTGAATCAAACACTTTCCACAGCACACCTGTGGATGAGTAGGATGTAGAAAAAGCACTAACAGAGTGGTCCAGAGGAGGCCACAAAGATGATCAGAGGGTTGAAAAGCCTCCCCTGTAGGAACAGGTTGGGAGAGTTGGGGATGTTTAACCTGGAGAACAGAAGGCTGCAGGGAGACCTTGGAGTAGCTTTCCATTAGCTGAAGGGGCTACAGGAGAGCTGGGGAAGGACTTTTGGCAAGGGCTGGGAGTGGCAGGATGAGGAACAATGGCTTTGAGCTGGCAGAAGGGAGACTGAGAGTGGAGAGGAGGAAGAAATTCTTGAGAGTGAGGGTGGGGAGAGACTGGCACAGGTTGCCCAGGGAGGCTGTGGATGTCCCCTGCCTGGAGGTGTTTGAGCCCAAGTTGGATGGAGCCTTGAGTGACCTGGGCTGGTAGGAGGTGTCCCTGCCCATGGCAGTGGGGTTGGGACTAGACCATCTTGAAGGTCCCTTCTAACACAAACCATTGTAGGGTTCTGTGATTCTATGACCCAGAGAACCTCTCAGGAGGCTCAGTGTGTTTGCAGCAAGCACCTCTGCAGTGCCCATGGGCTGAGAGCCATGAGCTAACAGCTCCTGGTGAGGACAGGTTGTCTTCTCCTGCCCAGTGAATTACACATCCTCACAGCTGCCAAGGAGAAAAAGGTGGACTAAGAGGTGACCCTTTTCTAGGGGGACTCAATTTAGAGGCCAGAGAAAGACTCCCACTTCCAGACTGGGATCACAAAGTGCCAGGCACGCCAGGCTAAGGCTCTGCTGTGTCTAGGGAAGAGAGTCTTGCTTTGGTTCACAAGATGTGGGGACAGTTTGGGCAGCAGTGCCTCAAACTCCTGTAACCCCAGCTCCTGATCTGATGCTGAGCAGCTTGGAAGCCTGATGGAAGACTTCTCTTTTCTCTTCCCCCTCCCCACCCCCACAAAGTGCTTTACTCTCTTGATTTTTGCTCCATTTTTCCTTGTTGCTGTGAAATTCAATCGTGTTTTCTAGCCCTTTAGGCCTCACAGAGTCCAGCAGCTGCATTCTCATCTGGCTTGAAAGCTTATCCACATACCTCTGAACCCCAAACAGGGAATGGGGCCTGAGAACCTCCCTGATTAAAAATGAAGGAAACCAAACCCAAGAGACAGCTTGAAAAAACCCTTCCCACTATGGCAGAGGGGAGATTGCTGGAGGTAAAACACACCAGGGCAGACAAAAAACCCTTTTACAACCACCTCCCCTCGACAGGTAGAGTAGTGGCCCAGGGAAGGAGAACCCAGCTTTGCCCATGCATTAGTCCCAGGCTCATTTTAACTCAGGGGGGGTTAAATTGGCTGCAGCACAACCCTGGTGCACACTGCAGTGCCTCTTGCAACCTTCCCTCAACAGGTAGAGTGTCACAGGGAAGGAGAACCCAGCTTTGCCCACACATTAATACCAGGCTCATTTTAACTCAGGGGGGTTTTAATTGGCTGCAGCACAACCCTGGTGCACACTGCAGTGCCTCTTGCAACCTTCCCTCAACAGGTAGAGTGTCACAGGGAAGGAGAACCCAGCTTTGCCCATGCATTAGCANTTGCCCACCCATTAAAACAAGGCCAATTTTAATTCAGGGGGGTTAAATTTGCTGCAGCACAACCCTGGTGCACACTGCAGTGCCTCTTGCAGCCTCCCCTTGGCTCTTACAGGTAGAGTGGCACAGGGAAGGAGAACCCAGCTTTGCCCATGCATTAATACCAGACTCATTTTAACTCAGGGGGGTTTTAATTGGCTGCAGCACAACCCTGGTGCACACTGCAGTGCCTCTTGCAAGGGGAGCATGTCTTAGCATACAGACAACAGTGATTTGCTGCAGCAGAGAGGAGCTGAGCAAACCCCTGTATTCCCTCCGGTCTGGTTCTATCTCTTTAGCTTGTCTAACACAGCAAACCACGATGCTAATCTCCCTCTTTATCCCTCCTAACAGTGCAGCCGTGTTGCTATTATGGTGCTTAATCCTTCGGCATGATTCACATAGTTGTCAGATAACGAGGCTGAGTGGCCAGGTGGTAGCAGTGCATCTATTTGCTATGGACTCTGGTGGAATACACAAGTTAAATCGTCCCTCTTCGGCTCATCCTGCTGCTGATAGCCTCCTCCCACGCTCTTTCCATGCCATGTAGCAGTGCGAGTTGAAGACTGACCCGCTGGAAAGCAGCTCTTTGGTGAAGAACCTCCCAGTCCTGCTGGGTAACAGGATGCTCCTGAGCCAGAAATGTGCCCTGGTGGCCGAGAAAGTGGATGGTCTCCTGGGATGCATCAAAAAGAGTGTGGCCAGCAGGTTGAGGGAGGTTCTCTTCCCACTCTGATCTGCCCTGCCCTGCCCTGGTGAGGCTACATCTGGAGTCTAGCCCTGGAGGCTACATCTGAGATGTTGTGCTGAGGGATTTGGGTTAGTCAAGGCCTTGTCAGTGTGAAACTAATGATTGGACTCAATGAGCTCGAAGGGCTTTGCCAATCTAAGAGATTCTGTGAATCTGTGATCCATAGAATCAGGCAGGGTTGGAAGGGACCACAAAGATCATCTAGTTCCACATCCTGCGTTCAGACCTGGGCTCTCTGGTTCAAGAAGGATGTGGAACTGCTTGAAAGGGTACAGCAAAGGGCTGCAAAGGTCATTAGGGGACAGGAATGTCGCTGTTAGGAAGAAAGGCTGAAGCTGGTCAGGACACAGCTTGAGTGCTGTGTCCAATTTTGGGCTCCTGAATTGAAGAGAGATGTTGAGGTGCTGGAAGGTGCTGAGAGAAGGGCAGCAAGGCTGGGGAGGGGCCTGGAGCACAGCCCTGTGAGGAGAGGCTGAGGGAGCTGGGGGTGTGCAGCCTGCAGAAGAGGAGGCTCAGGGCAGAGCTCATTGCTGTCTGCAGCTGCCTGCAGGGAGGCTGTAGCCAGGTGGGGTTGGGCTCTGCTGCCAGGCAGCCAGGGACAGAAGAAGGGGACCCAGGCTGAAGCTGTGGCAGGGCAGGTTGAGGCTGGATGTGAGGAGGAAGTTGTTGTCAGAGAGAGGGATTGGCATTGGAATGGGCTGCCCAGGGAGGTGGTGGAGTCACCATCCCTGGAGGTGTTGAAGCCAAGGCTGGATGAGGCACTTAGTGCCATGGCTTAGTCAATTGGAAGGGTTGGGTGCTAGGTTGGAGTTGATGATCCTAGAGGTTTCTTCCAACCTGGTTAATTCTGTGATTCTGTGACATGAGGCTTTTTAGCCTAGAGAAGACTGAGGGTGTCTTATCAATGCTTATCAATACTTCAAGGGTGGGTGTCAGCAGGACAGAGCCAATCATATGTCAGTGGTGCCCAGTGACAGGGCAAGAGGTAAGTGGCATAAACATGGCCACAGGAAATTTCATCTAAACATGAAGAGGAACATCTCTGCTTTGAGGGTGGTAGAGCACTGGAGCAGGCTGCCTAGAGAGAAGGTGGAGAGTCCTCCTCAGGAGTCATTCAAAACCCACCTGGGCACCACCCTGTGTCATCTGCTCAGGCAGGGGGTTTGGACTGGGTGATCTCCAGAGATCCCTTTCACCCCCTGTCTTGATGTGATTCTGTGACTCTGTGGTCTTCACCCAGGGGGCAGAGGCAGAACTGTTATCTGGGAGAAGGGAAACTGAGGAGTGGTGAAGGATTCTGTGTGGTTCTGTGACTCTGTGGTCTTCAGCCAAAGGGCAGGGGCAGAACTGTTGTCTGGGAGAAGGGAAACTGAGGAGTGGTGAAGGATTCTGTGTGATTCTGTGGCTCTGTGGATTCTGTGGCTCTGTGGTCTTCAGCCAGGGGGCAGGGGCAGAATTGTTATCTGGGAGAAGGGAAACTGAAGAGTGGTGCAGGAGCCTGTGTGGTTCTGTGACTCTGTGGTCTTCAGCCAGGGGGCAGGGGCAGAATTGTTATCTGGGAGAAGGGAAACTGAAGAGTGGTGAAGGATTCTGTGTGGTTCTGTGGCTCTGTGGTCTTCACCCAGGGGGCAGGGCAGGGCAGGGGCAGTATTTGTTATCTGGGAGAAGGGAAACTGAGGAATGGTGAAGGAACAAGGAGCAAACCACAAATTCCATGCCAGGCAGAAACTCAAAGCCATTTTTTGGCCCAGTGCTGTATTTCAAGGTGTGTTCCCACCAGCAGCCCAGGTGAGAAGGGGCAGCAGGTCAGAGTCTCACTTGGTCTCTTCCCTCTCCCCATCAGGTGTGGTTCAGCAACCGCAGAGCGAGATGGCGCAAACAGGCCGGAGCCAACCAGCTGGCAGCTTTCAACCACCTGCTGCCAGGGGGCTTCCCACCAACAGGAATGCCAACACTCCCACCATACCAGCTGCCAGATTCCACCTACCCAACCACCACCATTTCCCAAGGTGAGAGCCCATTCACCTGCACTGCCTCTCTTCTCTTGCCCTACAGCATCCCCAGCCTCCGTCTGCCTTTCCGGTTCCTGCCGTCCCACCAAGGCTCTTGTAACAGAGGGAAGTTTTCCTTCAGTTGGGAAAATAATTGGTTTTCCCCAAAGCCAAAGGAAATTTCTCCTGTGTCTCATTGTCCTTTCTCTGCAGTCTCATGGCTGTAGTTCAAAGAATGGGTTGGGTTGGAAGGGACCTTGAAGATCATTTAGTTCCAAACCCCCTGCCGTGGGCAGGGATAGCTTCTGCTAGACCTCATGCAACCTGGCCTTGAACACCTCCAGGGAGGGGACATCCATAGCCTCTCTGGGCAACCTGTGCCAGTGTCTCCCTACCCTCACTGGGAATCTTTCTTTCTGATCTCCAGTCTAAATCTGCCCTCCTCAACCAATTCTTCTGTTCAGCTTTGCAATGATGGCCACATCTGTCCAAAAAGAGTATCACACAGGAGATCCTTCCACAGTGCAGCCTCAAGTCCTTTTCCAGTGGGCAGCTTCCAGCCACTCTGCTCCAGGTCTGGAGCATTCATGAGGTTGTTGTGACCCAAATACAGGACCCAGCCCTGAGTCTTGTTGAACCTCATCACACTGACCTTGACTTATGGATCCAACCTAGGCAGGTCCCTCTGCAGAGCCTTTCTACCTTCCAAGAAATCAACACTCCCACTGGTTTTAGTGCCATCCTGACACACCCCACAGCAGTTCACCCCCAAACACTCTCTCCACAGATGGGGGAAGCACTGTCCACAGGCCCCAGCCCCTGCCACCATCCACCATGCACCAGGGAGGACTCGCCGCAGCCGCCGCTGCTGACACCAGCTCTGCCTATGGGGCCCGACACAGCTTCTCCAGCTACTCAGACAGCTTCATGAACGCTGCAGCTCCTGCCAACCACATGAATCCTGTCAGCAATGGCCTCTCTCCACAGGTATGTGACCTGCTTCCATTCTCTTTCTTTGCCTGGGAGCTGGGTCCAGGGCAAGCTTCAGGCTATTGCAGCTTGTTCTGCTTCCTTTGCGGCTCAGAGGATTCAATGATTCTGTGAACAAGGAGGTTATTGTTATTGCCAGCACTTCTTGGAGGCAGCCTAGTTAAAGCAAGTGGTTTGTTTGGTGATCAGCAATAGCCCTGGCATGAGCTCAGAGCCTTTTCATCCTCTCAGTTGCCAGATCCAGGTTAGCAAACTGTCATACATCCCAACACCAGCACCTGGGGCAGTGTTGCTCATCTTCTCAGCCCTCCAAAATACTTCCAGTGCAGCTGTGGGCCCTTCACTTGTGGGTTTTAGCCTCGTGGAAGCATGTTTGACTTTTTGTAGCCACTTTGTGCAAGTTCTCTTTAGATGCAGTTCATGATTTGTGGGTGACTGATTTAGGCATAGGTGATGCCAGCTTGTCCAACCATAGCTGGGGCATGGAAAGCTCTTCCTTATGGAAGTGCCACCAATCTGAGCTTCCTCAAAACATGGGGATGTAGATCTAGGATTTAGGTTTGGGAAGGCTCATTGTCATGTAAACAACTCTGCTGCTGCTTTGCACAAGGTTAGAATAAGAGGTGTAGGTAAGCACTAAAGGAGGGAAGCTACACTTTGGACACATCTCTCGTTGCCTTCGACTCAGGTAACAACCTCCAGCAGTCCCTTGATTTCGAATCCTTGTTTGAGCTCAGAATAGAACAACCATGACCTGACTCTAGGAGCTGTGCTCCAAGCCTCAGCCTTCCAAAGGTCCCAGGCTTGACCAATTTGCCAGTTGTACCTGTGGCTTTCCAGCATTGCACATGGCAGAGCAGCTTCCATCATCAGGTGGTCTAGAGAGGGCAGAGCTTGTGTTGTGTGTGTGAGACTGGACTCATGTTCTCAGCTGAAGCCTGTGGAGACACCAGGATGTACATCACTGAGAACATAAACTGCTCTGTCACTGTCCTGGGATAAGAATGGGAATTTGCTGTCACCTCGTTAGATGGAGCCTTTCACTTTCTCTTTCCTTGACTTGCTGCCAGCTGTTTTCCAAGAGCTCTGATTTTAAGTGGAATGAGGCCCATGGAGCAGGCTGAAAATTAACAGCAAGGGCTTGTGTCTGTGCAGGGCTACCTGGGAGGCTACCAAATATCTTTTGTATTTGCAAGGTCCTGCAGCTGGGGCGAGGCAATGCCAAGCACAAATCCAGGCTGGACAGTCAGTGGTTGGAGAGCAGCCCTGAGGAGAGGGACTTGGGGGTGCTGCTGGAGGAGAAGCTCAACAGGAGCCAGCAGTGTGCACTTGCAGCCCAGAAAGCCAAGCAGAGCCTGGGCTGCAGCAGCAGAAGTGTGGCCAGCAGGGCCAGGGAGGTGATTCTCCCCCTCTGCTGTGCTCTGCTCTGCTCTGCTGAGACCCCCCCTGGAGTACTGCATCCATTTCTGGAGGCCCTGGGACAAGAGGGCTGTGGAGATGCTGGAGAGTGTCCAGAGCAGGGCCAGGAGGATGCTGAGAGGGCTGCAGCAGCTCTGCTGTGAGCACAGACTGAAAGAGTTGGGGCTGTGCAGGCTGGAGCAGAGGAGGCTCCCAGGTGACCTTCTTGTGGCCTTCCAGGATCTGAAGGGGGCTACAAAAAAGCTGGGGAGGGACTTTTGAGGCTGTCAGGGAGTGCCAGGAGTGGGGGGAATGGAGCAAAGCTGGAGGTGGGGAGAGTGAGGCTGGAGGTGAGGAGGAAGTTGTTGAGCAGGAGAGTGGTGAGAGGCTGGAATGGGTTGCCCAGGGAGATGGTTGAGGCCCCATGGCTGGAGGTGTTTAAGGCCAGGCTGGCTGAGGCTGTATGCAGCCTGCTCTAGGGTAGGGTGTCCCTGGGCATGGCAGGGGGGTTGGGACTGGCTGCTCCTTGTGGTCCCTTCCACCCCTGACCAATTCTATGATTCTACGACTCTATGATTTTGGTCGCTTGTGGCACACAGAGACTCATGAAGTGGGCTCCAGCAGCTGATTCAGAGTGGGCCCCAATGCTATTTAAGACAGGAAAAGCAAAATAATCTGAAGCTTAGAGGGGAGAAATCAGGCAGGCATCTGAAATGGAAAGGCTACAACTGTTTAGAGAGGAGTCCAATAAATGGGAGACATCAGAGAGGTCTATAGATTGGGAGCTGCGATCGTTTGGGGTCTCTCAAGTGTGAAAACCAAACATTGAGTGTCAATGGAAAGAGGGAAATTCTTGCAGCTCCTCTGAAATGCTCTCAAATCCTCACTTTTAGCTTTGAATGGCCCTAGGATAGAAAATGGAAAAGAAAAAAAAAGAAGTGTGACTGGCATGAGGCTGAATATTGCCTCCAAGGGTGTCATTTGGAAGGGGAAATAAGGAGATGTCTTCCTGACAAGGGATTGCTAACAGCACCTGGCTTGGGAGCTGAGCTCACAGCATGGAATTCAAAGGCAGACTGCAGGTTAGATGGTCCAGGGCAGGTGATTAATTCAGATTATCACAAGCCCAATTTAGCACCAGGGAATAAGTGAAGGATGAGATCCATGTGATAAGCTGCACAGGCACTAGATCCAAGTCCATCAGGCAATTTCCATTTCTCTACTTCATCATCTCCTTCCTAGCCCCACTCACTAAATCAGAGGCTCATTGAAATGACCAGACCAAAGCTTTTTCTATGCTTATCCCTATCCCAAATTACCCTGCCCCCAGGCTCAGGCTAGGGGAAGATAGAGTCCTGAGCCAATAAGCCCTTTGTATGGGGAAAGAGAGGCTGCATTATCTGGCAGTCCTGAAGAAAAGAGAGCTTTGCACCCCAAGAAGGGGAGATTCCCATTTTCCTAATGCTTTTAATCATGTGAGGGCCAAGATAGCAGCATATAAATTCTTCTCTTTCTTTTGTGCATAGTAAGGCTAACCCGGGTTATTTTCTGACTGCTTTATACTCCCCTTAATCTCACTCCTCTCCTGCCTTTCGAAGCCCTCTGCTGTTCCTAGTGGAAGGATGCAAGAAATGCTCCTAACAGCACGAAACAGCAGCTCCAAACCTGTCCCCTTTTGTCACAGAATAGACGATCTCAAGTGGAAAGGGACCCATAAAGATCATCGAGTCCAACCCCAGGCCTTTTGTAGTGGGGTGGGTTAAAGTTTTGTGAGGTTTCTATATGGGATGCTCTGCATAGAATGATTCAGGCTGGAGAAGACCAAGGTCATCCAGTCCAACTGTCAACCCAAGCCCAGCATGGCCACTAAACCATGTCCCCATGTGCCGTGGTCACAGGTTTCTGTGCATCTCACAGGCTCACAGGATATTAGGGGTTGGACCATGCCTTGAATGCTGTGTCCAGTTCTGGGCTCCTGAGTTCAAGAGAGATGTTGAGGTACTGGAAGGTGTCCAGAGAAGGGCAGCAAGGCTGGGGAGGGGCTTGGAGCACAGCCCTGTGAGGAGCAACCGCTCCAGCGCGGCCTGACAGATGCAAGGTGACTCATCTGGCTGCAGATGTTTCTCAACCAGGCAACACTCTGAGCAAGAGCTCTCTGCTACCAAGGCTGTTCCAGCAGGAAACCAGCACAAATCACTGCTTGGGGTAGCCTGAAGGCTCTCACGNCTGTGGCAGGGCAGGTTGAGGCTGGATGTTAGGAGGAAGTTGTTGGCAGAGAGAGTGATTGGCATTGGAATGGGCTGCCCAGGGAGGTGGTGGAGTCTCTGTGGCTGGAGGGGTTGAAGCCAAGCCTGGCTGGGGCACTGAGTGCCATGGTCTGGTTGATTGGGCAAGGCTGGGTGCTAGGTTGGACTGGATGAGCTTGGAGGTCTATTCCAACCTGCTTGATTCTGTGGTCCTATGATCTGATTGATTGGCCAGGGCTGGGTGCTAGGTTGGACTGGATGAGCTTAGAGGTCTCTTCCAACCTGCTTGATTCTATGATTCAAAGAAATCATTGAGTCCAACCTCCCTGCCAGAGCAGGACCACCCAATCTAGCCCAGATCACAGAGGAACACCTCCAGACAATCAACTGCACTTGGTTTTAGTGATCCAGTGCTGCAATGCATTATTTCTGTCCACTGCCCTTTCCAGCACAACAAAGAGGACTACTTGCTTTAAAAATAAAAACACCTAAACACAAAATTGCAGTCAGAGAAGAAGGAGTGGGGAACAGAAGTGCTCAAGAAATTAAAGATGCTTTCCAATCTGTCCAAAAATAGGCATTTGAATTTGCAGATGTCAGGATCTAGAAATACATTGGTGTCACTCTATAGAAAAGGCCTCTAAGTGGGAAGGAGCACAAACAGAAGCTTGTGATGGATAATGAAGTGAAATTGCCCTCTGTGCAAATGGAGTCTGACATTCAATCTCATCCCATTGGCCTCTGCCCACCCATCCACCCTGTCCAGGTCCCTCTGCAGGGCTCTCCTACCCTCCAACAGCTCCACAGCTGCTCCTAGCTTGGTGTCATCTGCAAACTCACTGATGCTGGGCTCAGTTCCCTTGGTCCAGATCATCAATAAAGATATGGATCAGGACTGGGCCCAGCACTAATCCTTGGGGAACACCAGCTGCCATCTGTGCAACCATCCCACAGCACCACAGGTAAACCCCACTGCAGCTCAGCCTTCTCCTGCTCCTGCAAGGAGAAATATCAGCTGCAAGGAAGGAGGGAGCTGAGGAGATGGGGGGAGAGAGGGAAAGAACCCAAACCGTGGGGAATCTTAAAAATGATGGCAATCTGTCTGAGCTGCAGACAGACACTTGTCTGGTTTCATCCCTCAGCAGCAGCAGGAGGGAGATTTCTTTGCAGTTTAGACAAGGAGGGGAGCTGGGGGCCAGGCTGGCCCAGAGCTCCCAGCGCTTGCTCCCGCTTGGCTATCCAATTACCCCGAGATTGGATGTCCCAGCCCCAATCCACCAGACAGGCACAGTGCTGGCAGCTGAAATCCTAGAGGAGCAGCAGCATGGCATTTCCATTCCCACCACACAGCAAAGGGGATCACGTTTGGCTTCTGCAGGCTCCACCTTCCCCCCTCCCACACACTCACTTTAGTGTCCCCCACCCCTGACCCTCAGTCCTGACACTGCTGGAAGCTTTACCCAGACCTTCACATGGGAAATGGCCACGATCCCTGTTTGTTTTCCAGCCTGTAGCACACACAAAGCTTAGTGCCTGCCCAGCTCTGCTGCTGGATCCCCAAAGTATTCCCCATGGAGTTTCCCCGGTTTAGAGGCTGCTCTGGTTGGATTTGGTGATCTCTGGAGGTCCCTTCCAACCCCTGCCACTCTGAAATTCTGCCTCTGGCTCAGACCAGAGGCTGATGAGGATCAGGAGGGAATTTTTATCTTCAGCTGCTTCATCTCATGATGTTAAAAAAGAGGAGAGGAGAGGAGAGGAGAGGAGAGGAGAGGAGAGGAGAGGAGAGGAGAGGGGAGGAGAGGCGGGGAGGGGAGGGGAGGGGAGGGGGGGGGAGGGGAGGAGGGGGGAGGGGGGGAGGGGAGAGGAGAGGAGAGGAGAGGAGAGGAGGAGCAGAAAATTGAATAGAACATAATAGAACAGAGTAGAATAGGAGTGGAGTGTGGTCATTTAGACTGGAAATGATCCTTAAGATCATCAAGTCCAACCATTAACCCAGCACTACCAAGTCTGCTGCTAAACCGTGTCCCTCAGAACCACATCTAGAAGGCTTTTAAACACCCCCAGGGATGGGGACTCCACCACTGCCCCAGGCAGCTTGTTCCAGGCCTTGACAACCCTCAAGGGAAAGAAATTTCTCCTAATGTCCAAATGAGAGCTCCCAGGTGCAACCTGAGACCATTTCCTCTTGTTGCTTGGGATAAGAGACCAACACTTACTTGGCTCCAACCTCCTTTTGGAGCCAGAAGGTCTCCTCTCAGCCTCCTTTTCTCCAGGCTGAACAATCCCAGATCCCTCAGCTGCTCCTCACAGAAGCTGCTCTCTAGACCCTTCCCCAGCTTTGTTGCCCTTCTCTAGACCTGCTCCAGCTCATGATGTGTCACTTCGTACAAGGACACCAACTTGGGCTCACAAAGAGAAGTCCCACATGACTGGACTGCTCCCTCTCAGGATGTCTCATGTCATGTCATAGAATGATAGACTCAACCACGTTGGAAGAGAGCTCCAAGCTCATCCAGTCCAACCTAGCACCCAGCCCTATCCAGTCAACCAGACCATGGCACTAAGTGCCTCATCCAGGCTTTTCTTCAACACCTCCAGGCATGGTGACTCCACCACCTCCCTGGGCAGCCCATTCCAATGCCAATCACTCTCTCTGCCAACAACTTCCTCCTAACATCCAGCCTAGACCTGCCCTGCCACAGGTTCAGGCTGTGTCCCCTTCTTCTGTCCCTGGCTGCCTGGCAGCAGAGCCCAACCCCACCTGGCTACAGCCTCCCTGCAGGCAGCTGCAGACAGCAATGAGCTCTGCCCTGAGCCTCCTCTTCTGCAGGCTGCACACCCCCAGCTCCCTCAGCCTCTCCTCATAGGGTTTGTGTTCCAGGCCTTTCATCAGCTTTGTCTCCCTTCTCTGGACACCTTCCAGCACCTCAACATCTCTCTTGAATTGAGGAGCCCAGAACTGGACACAATCCCTTCCTAGACCTCCGTGAGAGCCTTCAGGCTACCCCAAGCAGTGATTTGTGCTGGTTTCCTGCTGGAACAGCCTTGGTAGCAGAGAGCTCTTGCTCAGAGTGTTGCCTGGTTGAGAAACATCTGCAGCCAGATGAGTCACCTTGCATCTGTCAGGCCGTGCTGGAGCGGTTGCGCAGTCACGGATTAGCGGCACTGGGAAGCAAGGACATGCAGCAGCCAGGTCCCCATCGCTCCTCAAAGGTCCCATGGGCTAGCAGCAGCTGTCACAAATTCAGCTGGGCTGCCTCAGGGACCTCGGAGCTGCCTCTGGGCTGATCATGCCTGTGCCAAAACATAACAGAGATACAGGGACCCGAGGCAATGTTAAGTACGGAGAGCGAGCGGTCGGTTAGCAGTCACCCAGGGTGGGATTTCTGGCCCTGGAGCTTCTGGCTCACTGTTTCTCACAGGAGTGGGTTGTAAATCAGATGTGTGTGTGGGGATGTATTTGCTTGTCAGTATTTCCCACTCATTTTCATCCCACAGAGGAAAAAAAAAATCCCCTTTCTTAACATGACCTAACAACCTCAAGTAGAACGTGGCCTCCACCATGACTTCCTTAGCCAGGTCAGTTGAGAACAAGCTTTGAGCCCATTTGATTGGCAGTTCAGACTTGTGCTAGCTGAGGATTGTTCCTCAGTGTGGCTGGGGTAAGGCTGGTGATAAATAGCTCAGGAAGTCATAGACTTGTCTTGGTTGGAAGAGACCTTTAAGATCATCAAATCCAATCCTTGAGCCAGTACTGCCGGGGCACCTCTAAACCAGAGAATCATAGAATCAACCAGGTTGGAAGAGACCTCCACATCTCTATGGCTTTAAAACCCCTCCAGGCTCCCCAGAGAGGTTGTGGAGTTTCCTTCTCTGGAGCCTTTCAAGGCCTGTCTGGATATGTTCCTGTGTGACCTGAGCTAGGTTGTGTGGTCCTGCTCTGGCAGGGGAGTTGGACTTGATGATCTCTTTGGGTTTCTTCCAACCCCATACATCCTGGGATCCTGGGATCCTGGGATGGGGACTCCACCACTGCCTTGGGCAGTCTCAGTCTCTTTGCCACCAGGCAGTTTCCAGCCCCAAGCCTGCAGTGTTCTTGGGATTGTTGTGACTCAAGTGCAGGACCCAGCACTTGGGCTTGTTGAACCTCATTCCTTTGACCTCATCCCATCAATCCATACTGGTCAGGTCCCTTTGTAGAGCTTCCTGAGCACATCAAGAGTCCCTCCCAGCTTAGTGCCATCTGCAAACTGATTGAGAGTTTCCTAAGCTCCTTGCCCAGATCATTGATAAAGAGATTAAAGAGAACTGGTCCCAGTTCTAAGCCTTGGTAAACTCAGTGTTAAGTCCAGTTACATCCTGATCATCATCTGAGAGTCCTTCCAGAGAAGTCTGTAGTGCAGTGTGGGCTGAGGTGGGAGGAAATGCAATGAAAAGGGAGAAGTGAGGGCCACATTTGACTGTGCCTCTGCCATTTGTGGTGATGGGACATTCCCTGGGTGCTTTTTCAACAGGGACAAGCTGTATTTGGGACTGCTTCAGCTCTAGCTCAGCTCTTCTGCCTCTTAAAATGTCTGTCTGGGTTTTGGGAGGACTTTGATAGAATCAGAGAATAGATTTCACACACACACACACACACAAACACACTACTTACTCTCCTAAAACATCTGCTGCCCTTTGAGACCCAGGTCTGTATCTTCACTGTAGCACATTGGGGTCTTGCAAAGGCTCGCAGGATGTCAGGGGTTGGAAGGGACCCAAAGAGATCATCCAGACCAAC
>WAAF01013617.1:32238-49756 GCA_013400475.1 Tricholaema leucomelas
CAGTCCCCTCATCATCCTCGTAGCCCTCTGCTGCACCCTCTCCAGCAGATCCCTGTCCCTCTGAAACTGGGGAGCCCCAAACTGAAGGCAGTACTCAAGATGAGGTCTCAGCAGGTCAGAGTAGAGGTGGAGGAGAACCTCCCTTGATCTGCTGAACACAGCTTAATGCCCCCCAGGATCCCATTGGCCTTCTTGGCCAATTGCTGTGCCATGGATGTTCTCCCCCAGCACTCCCAAGTCCCTCTCCACAGGGCTGCTCTCCCATGCTTTGTGCCAAAGGTTTGTTGTGGAGCTGGAGAGCACTCTAAGGTCTAGCTGAGAGTCAGGCATTTCCTCTACTTTCATGCCATTTTCTTTCTGAGACCTTTAAATCTCTGAACAAACCCACAGGATCACTCAGAGATTAGGACAAGTCCAGAAACACAAAGAGCCAAGAGAAACTTGTTCACCATCTCATATTTGTTGCTTTAATTTTCTCAGGGCTTTCACTGCACCTTTTTCTCCCCCCCCCCCCCTCAATGTGTAGTGTTCCATGAGCAAATCCATTCCCAAAGGCTGGCATCAGGCTTTACAATTTCTGGTTCATCCTTGGGTTTGGATGGTGGTTTTGGTGGAGCACTTCAAGCCCAGCTCAAGCCCTGGCACCAAATTTACACTCTAAGCCTGAGGGTTCTTTCAACCTACACAACCACAGCACCATCTTGTTGCTTCCGCTCCGTCCTCTTCCACACGTTCCTCAGCTGCACAGGGGTGGGATTAGAGATCATTAGAATTCCTTTTAGAAGCAGACTGATCCTGGAAGAAGCATGAGAAGAGCCAGCTGAGCCCTTTTTCTTCGGAGGGGAGTTGGAATTGGGGGGAGGAGGAGGAGGAAACCTGGCACTAGGGAGTGACAAGCTGTTAGCTGGCGAGAGGGGAGCAGGCATCGCAGTGTCTGGCTCTGGCAAAAGCAGAGCTGCTTCCTTCAGTGATATGGATCCCTCCTGTCTGGCTCCCTGTTTTTTTCACCCTCTCTCCTTTCTTTTTCTCTTTAAAAAAATATATATATACACATTTAAAGATATTTTTTTAATTGTTTTTAATTTCTTTCCTTTCTGTACAGGCTGTACCTGTACAGGCTGGGGACAGAGTGGCTGAGAGCAGCCAGGAGGAAAGGGACCTGGGGGTACTGGTGGATAGTAGGCTGAAGATGAGCCAGCAGTGTGCCCAGGTGGCCAAGAAAGCCAATGGCATCCTGGGCTGGCTCAGGAGCAGTGTGGCCAGTAGGACAAGGGAGGTTCTTCTGCCCCTGTACTCAGCACTGCTCAGGCCACACCTTGAGTGCTGTGTCCAGTTCTGGGCTCCTGAATTCAAAAGAGATGTTGAGGTGATGGAAGGTGTCCAGAGAAGGGCAACAAGGCTGGGGAGGGGCCTGGAACACAAACCCTATGAGGAGAGGCTGAGGGAGCTGGGGGTGTGCAGCCTGGAGAAGAGGAGGCTCAGGGCAGAGCTCATTGCTGTCTACAGCTACCTGAAGGGAGGCTGTAGCCAGGTGGGGTTGGGCTCTTCTGCCAGGCAACCAGCAACAGAACAAGGGGACACAGTCTCAAGTTGTGCCAGGGGAGGTCTAGGCTGGATGTTAGGAGGAAGTTGTTGGCAGAGAGAGTGATTGGCATTGGAATGGGCTGCCCAGGGAGGTGGTGGAGTCACTGTCCCTGGGGGTGTTCAGGAAAAGCCTGGCTGGGGCACTTAGTGCCGTGGTCTGGTTGACTGGATAGGGCTGGGTGCTGGGTTGGACTGGATGATCTTGGAGGTCTCTTCCAACCTGGTTGATTCTATTCTGTTCTATTCTTCTTTCCCTACATTTGTCTGCTGGAGACACTGTGCCCTATAATAAGCATTGAAAATGAGTCTTGCAGGGCCAGGAGAAAAGGGGAGGGGAAGAAAGAGGAGGAGGAGGAGAGGGTGAGATTTAGAGGTGGGGGGGGGGAGGTGAGGAGGAGAAAAGGGAGGAGGAGGTTTAAATAAGCAAAGAAAAGGACACCACCACCACCACCACCACTCCCCCCCAAAAAAAAGAAGAAGAGAAACCAATGATGCAAATCACTGAGAGAGAGAAAATTATGTGCAATTACCCAAGCGATACTGGGCAGCCTTGCCCACCCCAACCAACAAGATCTCATTAACAAGCAGAAAATAAGATTGAAATGGTGTGTAAAAGAGCTGAAAAATGAATTTGAATGCTGCATTTGTCCACAATTACCCCCTCCTTCACACATATTTTATTGCAATTTTTTTATTATTCTTAATCTTTCCATCCCTCAAAGCAGATTGGGAACATCCTGGCATTACAGTTGCTGAGGGAGGAAGCATTAAGGATTCCCTCTTTTCCCCTGAAAGGAGACCCTTTCTCCAGCTCACATTTTAAAGGGTTGGGTTTTGGAGGGATAAGGATTCATTTCTCTGGCTTATCTTGAGTGTAGGAATATGTTCTTCTAATAGTCTTTAACCTCTCAGGCTCTTGGGTGCCACCTCACAGGAGGCTTTTCCCTGAACCTTAGAATCATAGACTGTAGAATCAGGCAGGTTGGAAGAGACCTCCAAGATCATCCATTCCAATCTAGCACCCAGCCCTGGCCAGTCAATCAAATCATAGGACCATAGAATCAGGCAGGTTGGAAGAGACCTCCAAGCTCATCCAGTCCAACCTAGCACCCAGCCCTGTCCAATCAACCAGACCATGGCACTAAGTCATAGAACCATAGAATCAGTCAGGGCTGGAAGGGACCACAAGGAGCAGCCAGTCCCAACCTCCCTGCCATGCCCAGGGACACCCTACCCTAGAGCAGGCTGCACACAGCCTCAGCCAGCCTGGCCTGAAACACCTCCAGCCATGGGGCCTCAACCACCTCCCTGGGCAACCCATTCCAGCCTCTCACCACTCTCCTGCTCAACAACTTCCTCCTCACCTCCAGCCTGACTCTCCCCACCTCCAGCTTTGCTCCATTCCCCCCAGTCCTGGCACTCCCTGACAGCCTCAAAAGTCCCTCCCCAGCTTTTTTGGAGCCCCCTTCAGATCCTGGAAGGCCACAAGAAGGTCACCTGGGAGCCTCCTCTTCTCCAGCCTGCACAGCCCCAACTCTTTCAGTCTGTGCTCACAGCAGAGCTGCTGCAGCCCTCTCAGCATCCTCCTGGCCCTGCTCTGGACACTCTCCAGCATCTCCACAGCCCTCTTGTCCCAGGGCCTCCAGAACTGGATGCAGTACTGCAGGTGGGGTCTCAGCAGAGCAGAGCAGAGGGGGAGAATCACCTCCCTGGCCCTGCTGGCCACACTTCTGCTGCTGCAGCCCAGGCTCTGCTTGGCTTTCTGGGCTGCAAGTGCACACTGCTGGCTCCTGTTGAGCTTCTCCTCCAGCAGCACCCCCAAGTCCCTCTCCTCAGGGCTGCTCTCCAGCCACTGACTGTCCAGCCTGCTTGGCATTGCTCTGACCCATCTGCAGGACCTTGCACTTGGTTGAACCTCCTGAGGTTGCCTCCTGTGTTCTTCTACCTCTCTTTTCCATCACTTCTCCTTTCTCCTACCTTCCTTTTCTCTTTTGGTTTTCCACTATGTAGCCTCTGCCCTTTTCTCCCCATGATGCTTCCTCCTCATTACCCTGCAGCTCCATCTCTCCAGAGGACCATGACTCAGAGATTCATAGAATGGAAGGGACCTTCAAGACCATCCAGTTCCAATCCCCTGCCATGGGCAGGAACACTTCCCATTAACCCAGGTTGCTTGAGGCCTCATCCAACCTCTCTTTGAACATCTCCAGGGAGGGGACATCCACAACCTCCCTGGGCAACCTGTGCAATGTCTCACAGGCTCACAGGATGTTAGGGGTTGGAAGAGACCCAAAGAGATCATCAAGTCCAACCCCTCTTCCAGAGCAGGACCATACAATCTAGCTCAGGTCACAGAGAAATGCAGAGGAGACTCCACAACCTCCCTGGGCAACCTGTGCCAGTGTCTCCCCACCCTCACTCTCAAGAATTTCTTTCTCATCTCCAGTCTCACTCTCCCCTCTTCCAGCTCAAAGCCTTTGCCCTTTGTCCTGTCACTTCATGCCTTTGTCAGAAGTCCCTTCCCAGCTCTCCTACAGCCCCTGTCAGGTACTGGAAGGTTGCTACAAGATCTCTCCAGAGCCTTCTTTTCTCCAGGCTGAAGTCTTTGCCCTTCAAAAGGTGGTTGCTGTCCCTTTACTCAGTCACCAAGCTCCCTCTCACCCTGTTCCTTTTCCAGCTAGCCAGTTTCATCCTCCCAATAACCTTGTGGCAGTCTTCCACAGGGGATCTTTCTAGAGGAGGAGGCAAACATGTGCCAAAATCCATGTCCTTGGGGTTCATTTTATTTGCCAGGGGGATGGAGAAGGAATATGGGGAAGCTCCTGGTTTCTCTCTGGGAGAAACTGGCTCTGCTGAGCCAACAGCTTTGGCGTTTCCCCTTGCTTGGTGTCAAATGCAGCTTTGCCTCTCTCTCAACTTTTAACCCACATGTCCTAGGAAAGCTGGCAGGTTTTTTCCACTAAAGTTTCTCTCTCTTCCCCTCCTCCTCCACCCCCTCTTTTTTTTTTCTTTCTTTTTTTAATATTTAGCCAAACAAAGCCCATCTGCTCCTGTCAATTAGACTCCTCTGCTCCCAGCAACGGGGAAAAAAAAGAGGAGAAGGGAACATTTTTCTCGTGTGAAAGTAGATCCCTATTTATTTGCCTCATTCCTAATGACTCTTGCTGTGAGAGAAGGAGTTGAGTGGGAAGGGGGAAAGTCACAGCTTGGTGTGTGTATGTGTAGGCAACTCATTTGAGTCAATTTTGAGGGTTTTTTTGGGGTTGGAAGCTTTGATCACAGAATCATAGAATGGTTTAGGTTGGAAGGGACCTCAAGGATCATCCAGCTCCAACCCCCTGCCATAGGCAGGGACACCTCCCACTAGAGCAGGTTGCTCAAGGCCTCATCCAGCCTGGCCTTGAACACCTCCAGGGAGGTTGTGGAGCACAGAAGCACCCAATGTGATCAAAGATCACATTGGGTGCTTCTGTGCTCCACAACCTCCCTGGGCAACCTGTGCCAGTGTCTCACCACCCTCACTGTAAAGAACTTCCTCCTAACATCCAGTCTAAATCTCCCCTCTTCCAGCTTAAACCCATTCCCCCTCGTCCTGACATTACCAGACCTTGTCAATAGTCCCTCCCCAGCCTTCCTGTAGGCTCCCTTCAGATACTGGAAAGCCACTCTAAGGTCTCCTCGAAGCCTTCTCTTCTCCAGGCTGCAGAGCCCCAACTCTCTCAGCCTGTCCTCATAGCAGAGCTGCTGCAGCCCTCTGAGCATCTTCGTGGCTCTCCTCTGGACTCGCTCCAGCAGTTCCATGTCCTTCTTGTGTTGGGGGCTCCAGAACTGCACACAGTACTCCAGGTGGGGTCTGAGGAGAGCAGAGTAAAGGGGGAGAATCCCCTCCCTTGCCCTGCTGGCCACACTGCTCTTGATGCAGCCCAGCACAGGGTTGCTGTCTGGGCTGCATGTGCACACTGCAGGCTCATGTTGAGCTTTTCGTCAACCCAGACCCCCAGGTCCTTCTCCTCAGGGCTGCTCTCAGCCATTCACCACCCAGCCTGTATCTGTGCCTGGGATTGCACCGACCCAGGTGCAGGACCTTACACTTGGCCTTGTTAAACGTCATGAGGTTGGCCTGGGCCCACCTCTGCAGCCTGTCCAGGTCCCTCTGGATGGCATCCCTGCCCTCCAGCAAGTCAGCTGTGCCACACAGCTTGGTGTCATCTGCAAATTTGCTGAGGGTGCACTCAATTCCTCTGTCCATATCACTGACAAATTGAAAAGTGGTTAGAGACAAGTAAGGCAGCATCTTATTGCCTTAACTCTCATCCTAATGCTCTGGATGGCATTGATGGAAGAGTGGTCAGGGATTGGAACAAGTTGCCCAAGCAGGTGGTGGAGTCATCATCCCTGGAAGTGTTCAAGAAAAGCCTGGATGGGGCACTCAGTGCCATGGGTCTGGTTGAGTGGACAGGGCTGGGTGATAGGTTGGACTGGATGAGCTTGGTTGTCTCTTCCAACCTGGGTTGATGAGTCTGTGATTCTATGATTGTGTTTATTGCTGTGCTATTTCCACTCCAGACATTGTTGGACTGAGATATTGGAATAGGAGAAACACTGAAGGGTTGCAGAGCAAGCAGTTGGGTCCTGAGGATTGAATTCATAGAATCAGAGAATCATAGAACCGAGTTGGAAAGGGTCTTGAAGATCATCTAGCTCCAACCCCCGCTCTCATGGACAGGGATGCCTCCCACTAGCTCAGGTTGCTCATCCAAACTGACCTTCAACACCTTGAAGGAGCATCCACAACCTCCCTGGGCAACCTGTTCCAGTGTCTCCCTACCCTCACTGGAATGAATTTCTTTCAACATGAGTTTTGTTGCTACCTGTAGTAGGGTCAAGGATCAGCCCCTCTGGCACTGCATCGTTTGTAGACTCAGTTCTTGCAGGTAGACAAATTGAGGAGAAAAGGGAATAAGGAGAAAATAGGAGAAGAAATAGAGGGAAAAAGAACCTGAGGAGGGTGACAGGACCAGTGAGAGCGAGAAGAAGAAATTCAGGTTGGTGTGAAAGTGCTAAGTCCCCAAATATCCAAGCAGGGAGCGTGCACTGGAGACAGCCAGGGCTGAGATGTGGAAATCTGTACCCCTAAATCATGAAACATCCCTGCCCACCCAGAGCCCACTACCCACTCACAGGGTGGTGAAAGTAAAGCTGAAGCTGGGTGGGTGAAAGAGACATTGCAGGGGCTGTAATTCCTGCTGAAATCCAGACGGGACTGCTGAGGCTTTCAGCTTTCTCCTCTGGGTCCTGTCTCTTTTCCATACCAGCGAGGGTTTAAGAGGGACTTGGCTGAGAGACACAGACTTGGAGAATTCAAATGCAGGATTTGCCCTGCTTTTTGATTACTGAGGGAACTCGAGACAAGGCAGGCAGGGCAGATAGAGAGAAAAAGGAGAGATTAGCAATTAATAGAGCATCCAGCCTGGCCACGGGCATTTCTGAGCCACCTCTGGCATTCAGAGGCGAACGTTTCGCCGCCTGGCTCCAAGAGCTGCAATAACCCAGGGACTGGGGAGCTGGTGGTGAAGCTGCAGGAAGTATCAAGGGACTGCAGCAGGGGAAAGGCAGCCCTGGAATGAGGGATGTGAGATAGAGGAGAAGCTTAAAAGGCACTCCAAGGAAATAATCAGGATCTGGAGGCAGGGGCACGCGCGTGTGCTTTCGCACGCCTGTGCGCACAAGGGCAGCCGTGTCCTGCCTGCGCGGTCCCTGTGTGTCCATGACTTGTGTGTGCCTCTTAAGGTCTGGCTGTGGTGGAACAGCTGGGCTCCAGCTGTGCCCTGGCTGGGAAAAGCCATCCACAAGAGGAAAAATCCACAACAAGGCACTTGGCGGTGGATCAGGCACCGACCCCAGCCTGCTTCCCTCTTTGTTTTCCACAGGGAGGGCTTGTGCCAAGTGTATTGGCTACAGTGGGTGCAGCAGCACAGGGGAGATGCTGGGAGAGGAGGTGGGATGAGGTGCTGTAGCTTTACTTATTGTGGCTTCCAGTGTCTGAAGGGGGCCTACAAAAACGCTGAGGAGGGACTTTTGAGGCTGTCAGGGAGTGCCAGGACTGGGGGGGAATGGAGCAAAGCTTGAGGTGGGGAGAGGCAGGCTGGAGGTGAGGAGGAAGTTGTTGAGCAGGAGAGTGGTGAGAGGCTGGAATGGGTTGCCCAGGGAGGTGGTTGAGGCCCCATGGCTGGAGGTGTTTGAGGCCAGGCTGGCTGAGGCTGTGGGCAGCCTGCTCTAGGGTAGGGTGTCCCTGGGCATGGCAGGGGGCTTGGAACTGGCTGCTCCTTGTGGTCCCTTCCAGCCCTGACTGATTCTATGATTCTATGATTTTATACTTGGGGCCATCCTTGTGAGCCTCAAGCCTGTCCCAGCTCAGACAACACCACACAGAAAATGGGCCAAAGGGTTGTGGATTGTTGATGTAGATCCATGTTAAGGGGATGTACCCTGACCTCCAGTTTTCCCAGAGCTGCTGGATGCAGTTGGAAAGGGCTCATTATCCACTAGGGTTTATTTTCTGCACCCTTCACCATCTCTGTGTGCTAATGATGCAGAAAGCTCCCGTTCACTCCCACCCCAAAGCCAGGCAGCTGCTGGGATTGCTGATGGATGGGTTGCAGTGTCTTGGGGCAAAGCTTGTAAGTAGGACTCCTGGAGCTGAGAGCACAATGGCCACTGGAATGGGGTCCCCAGGGAGGTGGTTGAATCCCCATCCCTGGAGGGGTTTCAAAGCTGTAGAGATGTGGTGCTGAGGGATGTGGTTTAGTGCCAGGCTTGGTAGAGGTAGAGAATGGTTGGAGTGGATGAGCTTTAATCCCAGGCTTGGTAGAGGTAGAGAATGGTTGGAGTGGATGAGCTTAAGGTCTTTTGCAGCCAAGATGATTCTGGGATTCTATGACAAAGAGAACTTTGGGGGCTGTGCATTGCTGCAGCACCCCTGAAGGCTGCTCAGAAGAAGCTGCTGGGCCCTGAAACACCAGGAGTGACTTATGGAGGGTGAGGAGGAAGGCAATGTAGCCTAAAGGGATGCTGTGCTGGTATTTTGTGTGAGGTGGAAGGCAGTTTGGGTACTGCATCAGCTCACAGCACATTCTTGCTGCCTCTCTTGATGCTCTGTGCTTGGACTGAGGAGCAGAATGTGGCTCTGCAATAGGTGCTGTGGTGGTTTGGGGGTGCAGGGCTCTGCAGGGGCTCCTGTATCGTGCAGGGAGCATAAAGGGGAGGAGATGCAGCAGCCTGCGTGCCAACAACAGGGGCTACAGGATTGTGGGGTTTTGGGGTGCAAACCACCCTGGGGATTCCACCTTGAACAGCGATGGATGTGAGAGAAGATGGGTTTGGGTGCAAGGAAGCCCTGCTGCTGCTGCTGCTGCTGCTGCTGCTGCTGCAGGATGCTGCTTCTTGCCTCCACCAGACAAGCGTGCCCGAGATCAATTTACAGCAGGGGCTAAAGAGCAGAAATCCTTGCAGGGTCCGGGGGGTGTGAGCAGGAAACTGATCAAAGGTGCAGAGGGTCTTAGCTCGCTGCAGTAAGCTGGAGTCAGCCCTTAAGCCTATCCAGTTTGGAGATGAGGGGGATCTCATTTCAGGGAATAAGCACCTGAAAGGGAGTTGTGAGCCACCAAGGGGAACGGGTGGGGAGCTGCTCGCCGAGCAGAGATAGGAAAATCACAGGGACTGGCTTAAGAGATTGAAGGGGAAGAGGCGAGGCTGACACCCAGGGGGTCGGTTTAGGTTAGGAACTCACCCACCGAGCCAGCGCAGAGCTGAAGAGGGATGTCCAAGCAACCTACAGATGTGGGAGACGTTCAAGACCAGACTCCACTTGGCCCTGAGCAGCCTGATCTAGTTGGAAGTGTCCCTGCTGACTGCGGGGGGGGGTTGAGCAAGATGCCCTTTGAGGGTCTCTTCCAACCCGCTGCGATCTTCGAAGCTGTGGAGTTCTCACTCTTGCTTCCCAGCAAAGCTTGCTCTGAGCCCCAAGCCTGGGTTAAGACAGGCTCTGTGTGGAGCTCATCTGTTAATCAGGGAGAAATACCTGTGCTGCTGCACACCCCACACCTCCCTCCAGCTGCCCTTTTGGAGAGACCCTGGTGGAGGACGCTGCCGACGGGGAACGAGGAGGAGAGCAAGCGAAGGCTGCCGTTGCCTTCTTGCCACGGTGCGGAGCGGCAGAGAGAGCCTCTCGCAGCCTCCTCTCTCTCTCTCTCTCTCTCTCTGTCTCTCCCAGATTTTTTTTTTTCCCCTCCCTCTCTCTTCCCTTCTTCCTCCCTCTCCTCTCTCCTTCCATTTGATGTGGAGGAGAAGCTGTCTGCCACTCGCTCCTCTGTAGCGAGAAGGGATCAGAAGTTTCAGCGAGCGCTCGGCGCCTCTCCTTTGATCCATGTCCTGAGGCCTGCTTGACAGCGAAAAAAAGCATGGAGACAAAACGACTCAGTCAAAGTGATTCCTGACAACTGTCTCCATGAGATAAGGAAGCTCTCTGTGTCTTGGGCTTTTTTTTTTTTTTTTTCCCTCCTCTCTCCCTTTTTTTTTTTCCCTAATACCTCCTCTCCGCTTCCCTAAGAAGCGAAGTCACTTTTAAAGCAGAGGAGCCAGCCAGCAGCCCAGCTGCACAGGGAACAGCCTGCCTCAGCCTCAGCATCTTGCCTCTCTCCTTCTCCACTCTTTTCCCTCTCCCCCTCTCTCTCTCTCTCTCTCTTTTTAATTAATAAACAACAACTCAACCCTCTTCTCACCCTTTCTCTTCCCTCTTCTCACCTTTTCTCTTCCCTCTTCTCACCCTTTCTCTTCCCTCTTCTCACCCTTTCTCTTCCCTCTTCTCACCCTTTCTCTTCCCTCTTCTCACCCTTTCTCTTCCCTCTTCTCACCCTTTCTCTTCCCTCTTCTCACCCTTTCTCTTCCCTCTTCTCACCCTTTCTCTTCCCTCTTCTCACCCTTTCTCTTCCCTCTTCTCACCCTTTCTCTTCCCTCTTCTCACCCTTTCTCTTCCCTCTTCTCACCCTTTCTCTTCCCTCTTCTCACCCTTTCTCTTCCCTCTTCTCACCCTTTCTCTTCCCTCTTCTCACCCTTTCTCTTCCCTCTTCTCACCCTTTCTCTTCCCTCTTCTCACCTTTTCTCTTCCCTCATCTCACCCTTTCTCTTCCCTCTTCTCACCTTTTCTCTTCCCTCTTCTCACCTTTTCTCTTCCCTCTTCTCACCCTTTCTCTCCGCCTCCTTTCTCAGTGCTGCCTTACCCCTAATTAGCACAGAATCATAGAATCAGTCAGGGCTGCAAGGGACCACAAGGAGCAGCCAGTTCCAACCCCCCTGCCATGCCCAGGGACATCCTACCCTAAATCAGGCTGGCCACAGCTTAGAATCATAGAATCACAGAGTCAGTTAGAGTTGGAAGGGACCAGAAGGATCATTTAGTTCCAACCCCAATGCCATGGGCGGGGACACCCTGTCCTAAATCAGGCTACCCACAGCCTAGAATCATAGAATCAGAGAATCAGAGTTGGAAGGGACCACAAGGATCATGCAGTTCCAGCCCCTCTGCCATGGGCAGGGACACCTTGCCCTAAATCAGGCTGCTCACACTCTAGAATCATAGAATCACAGAATCAGTCAGGGTTGGAAGGGACCACAAGGAGCAGCCAGTCCCAACCCCCCCTGCCATGCCCAGGGACACCCTACCCTAGAGCAGGCTGCACACAGCCTCAGCCAGCCTGGCCTGAAACACCTCCAGCCATGGGGCCTCAACCACCTCCCTGGGCAACCCATTCCAGCCTCTCACCACTCTCCTGCTCAACAACTTCCTCCTCACCTCCAGCCTGCCTCTCCCCACCTCCAGCTTTGCTCCATTCCCCCCACTCCTGGCACTCCCTGATAGCCTCAAAAGTCCCTCCCCAGCTTTTTTTAGGCCCCCTTCAGATCCTGGAAGGCCACAGGAAGATCACCTGGGAGCCTCCTCTGCTCCAGCCTGCACAGCCCCAACTCTTTCAGTCTGTGCTCACAGCAGAGCTGCTGTAGCCCTCTCAGCATCCTCCTGGCCCTGCTCTGGACACTCTCCAGCATCTCCACATCCTTCTTGTTGTAGTGGCATCCAGAACTGGATGCAGTACTCTAGAGTGAAGTGGAGGGGGCAAATCACCTCCCTGGCCCTGCTGGCCACACTTCTGCTGATATGCAGCTGCAGAGAAAGCCCAGCATGTTTGCAGGTGGCTGGGACAGTATTCAGCTCAATTTCAACCAGAGGGAGATGTCCTCCAAGTGAGGGGCTGAGGGGGAAGAGAAAGCTCTGTGCATTAGGTGACAATAACCAAGCCTTTTAGTGATCAGCAGCAGGGCTTATTAATAGTGAGGTGTCGTAGAATCATAGCTGGTTTGGAAGGGACTTTCAAGATCATCCAATTCCAACCCCCCCTGCTGTGGGCAGGGACACTTCACACAGATTGCTCAAGGCTTTATCCAACCTGGAAAGGGCATCCACAACAAGATCCCAGGCTGACAGGATGTCAGGGGCTGGAAGGGACCCAAAGAGATCATCGAGTCATAGAATCAACCAGGTTGGAAGAGAACTCCAAGATCATCCAACCCCCTGCCAGAGCAGGACCAAACAATCTAGCTCAGGTCACAGAGGAATGCATCCAGAGGGTCTTGAAAGTCTCCAGAGTAGGAGACACCACAGCCTCCTTGGGCAACCTGTGCCAGTGTCTCCCCAGCCTCACTCTAAAGAATTTCTTCCTCATCTCCAGTCTCAACCTCCCCTCTCCCAGCTTCAATCCATTCCTCCTCATCCTATCACTGCAAGGCTTTGTAAATCACAGGATCACCTTGGACTGCTGACCACTGAAGTGGTCCTTAGAGCTGTTGTCCTGCTGCTCAGCACCACGTTTTATGAATGATTATTCCATTTTCCTGTCTTAGTTCACATCATCCAGGGAAGTGTCCTCCCCACCACCACCTTTTCTTTCCTGCCTCCAGGTTTCAGGTTTGCAAGAGGTGCTGAAGGATGTGGTGTAGTAGTGTCTCTGGTAGAGTTAGCTAATGGTTGGACTTGATGATCTTGAAGGTCTTTTCCAACCATAGTGATTCTGTGATTCCCTCTGGAGGATGCAAGATTTGGTTGGTGTTGGCACATGGAGGAGCAGGATACATACCTTGGAAGGGGACTGTGCTTGTAGCTGGGGTGCCAAGGGCATCCCCAAACACATACAATTCCTCCAAGACAAGCATGATGCAAAAGGGAGAAGGAGGCAGCCTCACAGACAGCTTAATTTGGACACATGAGACAGGACCATTTAACCCAGGTGAGGAGCTGAGGGAAAGCAGACACAGCATGGCTCACTGTGCTTCCCATGCTAGCATCACACAAGAGACCTTTGAGGTCCTCAAGTCCAACCACTCCATAAAGCTGGAGGAGACTTGGTGTCCACCTAAGGTGACCAAGCCTGGCCTAGGAGTGGGTGTAAAGAGCAATAGAAGACTTGGTGTCCACCTGAGGTGACCAAGCTTGGCTTAGGAGTGGCTGTAAAGATCAGTAGGAGACTTGGTGTCCACCTGGAGTGACCAAGCCTGGCTTAGGAGTGGGTGTAAAGAGCAGTAGCAGACTTGGTGTCCACCTGAGGTGGTGAAGCTTGGCTTGGGTGTGGGTGTAAAGAGCAGTAGCAGACTTGGTGTCCACCGGAGGTGGTGAAGCTTGGCTTGGGTGTGGGTGTAAAGAGCAGTAGCAGACTTGGTGTCCACCTGAGGTGACCAAGCTTGGCTTAGGAGTGGCTGTAAAGAGCAGTAGGAGACTTGGTGTCCACCTGGAGTGACCAAGCCTGGCTTAGGAGTGGGTGTAAAGAGCAGTAGCAGACTTGGTGTCCACCTGAGGTGGTGAAGCTTGGCTTGGGTGTGGGTGTAAAGAGGAATAGGAGTCTTGGTGTCCACCTGGAGTGACTAAGCCCTATCAGGCTGAGGAACCAGCCCCGCCGGGCTCAGGGGATGGGGACAAGCTCCAGAGCTCATCCCAGCACTGAGACAGAGCCTCTGTGCAGGGAGCTCCTTTTCCCCTTTGATCACCATAATTAGGCTATTGTCAGACTCATAGAATCATAGAATCAGGCAGGTTGGAAGAGACCTCCAAGCTCATCCAGACCACCTAGCACCCAGCCCTGCCCAATCAACCAGACCATGGCACTAAGTCATAGAATCCTAGAATCACTCAGGGTTGGAAGGCACCACAAGGAGCAGCCAGTTCCAACCCCCTGCCATGCCCAGGGACACCCTACCCTAGATCATGCTGGAGATAGCCTCAGCCAGCCTGGCCTTAAACACCTCCAGCCATGGGGCCTCAACCACCTCCCTGGGCAACCCATTCCAGCCTCTCACCACTCTCATGTTCACCCACTTCCTCCTCACCTCCAGCCTGACTCTCCCCACCTTCAGCTTTGCTCCATTCCCCCCACTCCTGGCACTCCCTGACAGCCTCAAAAGTCCCTCCCCAGCTTCTTTGTAGCCCCCTTCAGATCCTGGAAGGCCACAGGAAGGTCCCTTGGGAGCCTCCTCTGCTCCAGCCTGCACAGCCCCAACTCTTTCAGTCTGTGCTCACAGCAGAGCTGCTTCAGCCTTTTGAGCATCCTCCTGACCCTGCTCTGGACACTCTCCAGCACCTCCACATCCTTCTTGTGCCTCATCCAGTCTTTTCTTGTGTCAAACTCCATTAGCACACAGGACATGGGGAGGGGGTGGTGGGTGGTGGAAAGGAGCGAGAAAAGGAGGGGAGAGAACACAGGGAAAAAAAGAGAGAGAAAAGGAGAGGGAGAGAAATTCCCTTCCCCCCCTTTCCCTCCCCAGAACTGTAGCATGCTGATAAACAGCAAATATCGGGGAACAGGATTTCCACTTTATCTGAGCACAGCAGAAAATCAAAATTTCAGTCTAAATCCGAGGAGACGAAGCCCATAAGCTCCTCCAGCTGATACAGAAGCCCAGCCCAGCCTGCAAGGCTCAGGAGGCACAAAATAACAGTTTGGGGGGGGGGTTGTTTGTTTGTTTGTTGGTTTTTTGTTGTTGTTGTTTGGTTTTGGTTTTCCTTTTAAAAGATAAAAAAAAATGAATTAAAAACTGGGGGGGCGGAAATAGAGAAGGAAAAGAAAACAAACCCCCAAAAAATAAAATGAATGGGAAGAGGGAAAAAAGGAGAGGGAGGGGTGGGAAAAGGGCTGGGTGATCTTGGAGGTCTCTTCCAACCTGGTTGATCCTATTCTATTCTATTCTATTCTGTTCTGTTCTGTTCTGTTCTATTCTATTCTATTCTATTCTATGCTATTCTATTCTATTCTATTCTGTTCTAGTCTATTCTATTCTGTTCTGTTCTATTCAATAAAATAGTTGGGGTCCTGCCTGCAAGAAGGGGAGAAGAGGTGAGCGTGGTTTGATGTGGCAACCTTTTTGCTGGTGAGGGAAATGGAGCCTCAGATGGGTTGAGGAAGGAAGGGAGGGGGGTTGGGAGCTGCCCATCCAATGGACTTTCCAACTGGCTGCTCTGCCTCGGTGGAGTGGTGCTTGGGGATGGACCTGTAGGACACCAACAGCTGCTGGAGGCTGATGGCAAAGCTTTAATAAGCGATTAGAGTGCGCAGCTGAGCACAAATCCAGCCCCGAATGAGGAGCCACATGGGGTCTTCCCCCCACCTCCCCCCAAAAGCCAGTGCTGGATTCAGCAGCTCTTGCAGGAGGCTGAATCTGCAGGCTCAGATGGAGCTGTGGGCTGTGTATGTGGCTAATAACATCTCTGTGCCCTGCACCAGCCTGGGAGGTGGGGCAAGAGCCACCCTGGGTGACCACCAGCTCCTGTTGTGGGCAGAGGCCAATGGGATGAGATTGAACAAGGCCAAGGGCAGGGTTCTGCACTTTGGCAACAACAACCCCAAGCAGCACTACAGGCTGGGGACAGAGTGGCTGAGAGCAGCCAGGCAGAGAGGGAGCTGGGGGTGCTGGGACAGAGGAGCTGAAGAGGAGGCAGCAGTGCCCAGGTGGGCAGCAGAGCCAATGGCATCCTGGGCTGGCTCAGGAGCAGTGTGGGCAGCAGGACAAGGGNTTAGGAGGAAATTCTTCACAGAGAGAGTGATTTGCATTGGAATGGGCTGCCCAGGGAGGTGGTGGATTCACCATGCCTGGAGGTGTTCAAGAAAAGCCTGGCTGGGGCACTTAGTGCCATGGTCTGGTTGGTTGGGCAGGGCTGGGTGCTAGGTTGGGCTGGATGAGCTTGGAGCTCTCTTCCAACATGGTTGATTCTGTGATTCTGTGATTCTCATGCTGCAGTGGGAAGGCTGTGAGGCTGCCTGGGAATCACTTCTTGAGGGGGCACAGGGCTCCATGACGAGGAGGAGGTCAGTGATGCAGTGATGCAGGAGAGCTGGGCTGGAGGTGGTATTGCAGTCAAAGGAGGACATGGTTCTGCCTGCTCCTAAAAGACTTTGCTCTTTGCCCATGGCAGGGGGGTTAGAACCAGATGATTCTTGTGGTCCCTTCCCACCCTGACTGATTCTATGATTCTATGATTTCTCTGTCTGTGACCTGGTTTGAAGGTGGTTTCTGCCCTCCAAGGGTGTGAGATCATTTCAGCTCCAGATAGGGCTTTTATTCCCAGAGCTTGCTTTGTCCCAGATGTTATTGCATCCTTGGATGGATCTGTGCTTCCCTTCCTGCTCTTCCCTACGTAAGAGACCCTGTCAAGAGTATTGCTCACTGCAGAATTCACAGCTTCAGGATTCCAGCCTGAGGGAATGTGGTTTAGCCAATTCCTCTGTACAATATCAGAAGCTTTGAGCTCTCCCTGAGGCTTTTAGTCATAGAATCACAGAATCATAGAACTGTTTCAACTGGAGAAGACCTTTAAGATCATCAACTCCAACCACTAGAATCATACAATGGTTTAGGTTGGAAGTGACCTCAAAGATCATTCAGTTCCAACCCCCTGCCATTGGCAGGGACACCCCCCACTAGAGCAGGTCTCTAACTCTTCAAAGGCTGGGGCTAAGGCATGGCCCTCAGCACTAAATCTCTGCATCTTCTAAACACCTCCAGGGATGGAGATTCCACCACCTCCCTGGGCACCCTGCTCCCGTCTTTGAGAACCCTTTCACTGAAGGAGCTTCTTCTCATGTCTGACCTACACCTCCCCAGATGCAACTCGAGGCCATTTCCTCTTGTCATATCACTTGTTCCCTGGGAGAAGAGACCAACCCCCACCTGGCTCCAGCCACCTTTAAAGGAGTTGTATAGTGCCAGAAGGGCTCCTTTCTCAGTAACTTCAATGATTGAGTGACTTCTGCTGCCAGGGTAAAAGAGAGAGGACAAAGCAGGTGTAGCATATGGTTGTTGGAGGCACCAAAAGCTTTCATACTGGAAAACTGGCTTGCACTGGTTAAAGTGTGGCAACTTAGAATCATAGAAGCAGTCAGGGTTGGAAGGGACCACAAGGAGCAGCCAGTTCCAAGCCCTCTGCCATGCCCAGGGACACCCTACCCTAGAGCAGGCTGCACACAGCCTCATCCAGCCTGGCCTGAAACACCTCCAGCCATGGGGCCTCAACCACCTCCCTGGGCAACCCATTCCAGCCTCTCACCACTCTCCTGCTCAACAACTTCCTCCTCACCTCCAGCTTTGCTCCATTCCCCCTAGTCCTGTCACTACCTGAACTTACAGTGTGCTAATAGTGGTGTAGGATGCTCCAAGGATCTTGCTCCTCTCCCTCTCCTCTCCTTCTTCTCCTTTCCCTCTTCCTCTCTTCTCCTTTCCCTCTTCCTCTCCTCTCCTTTCCCTCTTCCTCTCTTCTCCTTTCCCTCTTCCTCTCTTCTCCTTTCCCTCTTCCTCTCTTCTCCTTTCCCTCTTCCTCTCCTCTCCTTTCCCTCTTCCTCTC
>WAAF01013617.1:52336-64574 GCA_013400475.1 Tricholaema leucomelas
CAGGGCAGGTTGAGGCTGGATGTTAGGAGGAAGTTGTTGTCAGAGAGAGTGATTGGCATTGGAATGGGCTGCCCAGGGAGGTGGTGGAGTCTCTGTGGCTGGAGGTGTTGAAGCCAAGCCTGGCTGGGGCACTGAGTGCCATGGTCTGGTTGATTGGGCAGGGCTGGGTGCTGGGTTGGACTGGCTGAGCTTGGAGCTCTCTTTCAACCTGCTGGATTCTGTGATTCTATCCAGAGGGAAAGGGATATTCAGAAAATGAGTCAGCCCTTAGGAAAACTGAGTCACTGAGTCACTGAGTCACTGAGTCACTGAGTCACTGAGTCACTCCCTGCTGACACCACAGAGTGTGGAGAGGTTTATTTTGCTTTGATTGGAACAAGTCTTTAGCTAGACTCCAAGTCTCAGGTGTTCTTTCTCCCTCTTCCCTCCCTTCCCCCTCCCCTTCCACTGGTTTATAATGGTGTCCAGAGATGCTAGAAAACTTTGCAGGACATCTCTGCAGCCACCTGTGCTGGAGAAATTCCCAAGGTCTGTGTGGCTGAGGGAATTTTAAATCCACTTTAGCCAATTGTGCTCAGTTTTGGGCACTGTAGTACAAGAGAGATGTGGAGGTGCTGGAGCAGGTCCTCAGTTGCTCCTTACTGCAGCATTTATTCTCCAGGCACTTCCCCAGCTTCCCTGCCCTCTACTCACCTTTGTGGCATCCTCTGGACTCACTCCAACAGTTCAAACGTTTTTAACTTCCTGAGCAGCAAAGCATCCAGCAGGGCTGAGCTCCCAGAGAAGCAGACAATACCTCAACAATGTGTTTTGTTTAAATATATATATCATAGCATGATAGAATCAGGCAGGTTGGAAGGGAGCTCCAAGCTCATCCAGCCCAACCTAGCACCCAGCCCTGCCCAACCAACCAGACCATGGCACTCAGTGCCCCAGCCAGGCTTGGCTTCAACACCTCCAGCCACAGAGACTCCACCACCTCCCTGGGCAGCCCATTCCAATGCCAATCACTCTCTCTGACAACAACTTCCTCCTAACATCCAGCCTCAACCTGCCCTGNTGGCTCTGCTGCCCACCTGGGCACTGCTGCCTCCTCTTCAGCTCCTCTCTCCCAGCACCCCCAGCTCCCTCTCTGCCTGGCTCTCTCACACACACCCCCCCCCTCTGTGTGTATATATAGATCTATATATTTATATATTCCCAAACTAACCCTCAACTGATTAAAATTTTGCCTGGCTGCATCTCCTGCTTATTCAAACCCTGCCAATTTCCATGGATCTCATATCAGCTCCCAGCATCTCCCAGCTTCAGTGCTTGGGTTATATGTGGAAAAGAGAAAGAAAGAGAAAAGGAGAGAAAGGGGGAGAGAGAGAGAGAGAAAGGGGGATGGGGAGAGAGAGAAAGAAAAGGGGAGAGAAAGAGAGAGAGGGAGAGGGAAAGGGAGGAGAAAGAGAAAGGGGGGAGAGAATGAGAAAAAGGGGGAGAAAAAGAGAGAGAAAGGGGGAGAAAAAGAGAGGGAGAGAAAAAGGAGGAGAGAAAGAGAGAGAGAGAAAGAAGGAGAAAAAGAGCGAGAGAAAGTGGAAGTGAAAGAGAGAGAGAGAAAGAGAGAGGGAAGGAGAGGGAGAGGGAGAAAGAGAAAGGGGGGAGAGAAAGAGAAAGGGGGGAGAGAAAGAGAGAGATAAAGGGGGAGAGAAATAGAGAGAGAGAAAGGAGGAGAAAAAAGAGAGAAAGCAGAACAGAGAGAGAAAGAGAGAGGGGGAAGGAGAGGGAGGGAGAGGGAGAGGGAGAGGGCGAGGGAAAAAGAGAAAGGGGGGAGAGAAAGAGAGAGAGAAAGGGAAAGAGAGAGAGGGAAAGGAGGAGAGAAAGAGAGAGAGAAAGGGAAAGAGAGAGAGGGAAAGGAGGAGAGAAAGAGAGAGAGAGAAAGGAGGAGAAAAAAGAGAGAAAGCAGAACAGAGAGAGAAAGAGAGAGGGGGAAGGAGAGGGAGGGAGAGGGAGAGGGAGAAAGAGGAAAGGGGGAGAGAAAGAGATAGAGAAAGGGAAAGAGAGAGAGGGAAAGGAGGAGAAAAAGAGTGAGAGAGAAAGGAGGAGATAGAATGAGAGAAAGGGGGAGAAGGAGAGGGAAGGGAGAGGGAGAGGGAAAGGGAGAAGGAGGGGGGAAAAAAAACCCACCCAACAAAACCCCAACCAAGACAAAACTGCAAGCAAAAGAAAAGCTCCTATCTGACAGGATCTCTCCTGGGGATCTCAGCTATTTAAAAACTAAAGGGAGGGGGGAGAGGAAAAAAATAGGACTCATTTTTTCCTCTCTTAGCTGCTGTTTGTTCAACGTGCAGCAGCCAGAGGCACATTTGCTGCTGCTTCTTCTCCTTCTTCTGCTTCTTCTGCTTCTTTTTTTTTTGTTGGTTGCTAATTTTGTGCCTGCTTTTATCATCCTGGTGATTCGCTGGCAGCTTTATCCCCTGATAAGTGGATTAGTTGTTGAGCTAAACAAAAAGGTGGTTGACAACCAGGAAGCTCTAAAGAACATATTTGTTTTCCGAAGAATGGAGCTGTGTTTGTTGCTCAGTGGCAGAGCGAGAGTGGTGTTGTGAATTTCATTAGCCCAAAGGAAAGACCTCCAGAAGCTTCCCTTTTCCATGAGGCTGTGCAACAGCTTCCCCTCCTGTCAGCAGCAAGGTTGCTTGGGCTTTGTTTCTTCGCTTGGGTTGTAGCTGCTTAGCCCTGGAGGAATGAGGGAGTGGCTAAGGAGGTGTGGCAGGGTGAGAGGAGGGCATCTTCTGGCAGCAGGGATGGGCACACGGCAGCTTCATGCACAGTTGGGCATCACTGGGTGGTTAGAGAGCCCTCTGGCTCAACACTGGGCACACATCAGCTTCATGCACAGTTGGGCATCACTGGGTGGGTAGCAGAGCCCTCTGGCTCAGGGCTGGGCACATAACAGCTTCATGCACAGGTTGGGCATCACTGGGTGGGTAGCAGAGCCCTCTGGCTCAGGGCTGGGCTCACATCAGCTTCATGCACAGGTTGGGCATCACTGGGTGGGTAGCAGAGCCCTCTGGCTCAGGGCTGGGCACACATCAGCTTCATGCACAGTTGAGCATCACTGGGTGGGTAGCAGAGCCCTCTGGCTCAGGGATGGGAGCTAAACTGAGGGCAAGGAGAAGTAAATTGAGGCAGTGGAAGAGAACAGAGCTGAAGTAATGAGCTGCATTTTATCTCTGGTGCTATCTGATCTCTTATCATCCTGGGATGAGCTTCTCCTCACAGTACCACAGGGAAGGTTGTTAGGCACAGAAATGTTCTCCTGCACATTTGTAAGGTAGGAACCTGGGATGCAGTGGAGGCCCTTTGGTAGCTCAGAAAACCTTCTTGGTTGAAGTGCTTCAGGGTCAGTAAATTCTGGCTTTCTGTACAGTTGTGTCTTCATTTTCATCTCTTTGAGGGTCTCCTTTCCACCACTTTGCCTCAGGCACCAGCAGCCCTATGGCCATATTAGTTGAGTGCCTGGGAAGTGATGGGAAATTTCCCCTTGGAGCTGCCCAGAGCTTGGTGACAGTCCCAGTGATTGGGGCCAAGCTCTGCTGAGTCCAGTGTGTTCTCTCTGGTAGCCACCATAATTAGGGTCCTTGTGAGGATGAGGAACAGGGCACTCTCCTGCCTCTCACTATTTGCAGCTCAAAAAGAGGTGCTTTGTCTGATCATCCTCAGTAGAACTTCCTTCCAAGTGCTTCTCTTGGATCCATGCAGCTTAGCATCCATGTGGATGTCACCCACATGGCAAAGAGTGCCACAGGTTGACTCTCCACTGAGGGAGGAAGCTTTGTTCACTTCATACTTCACCCCCAACACCTTCTTTTGAGGGCTCTTCCTGCCACTGACAGTGAACAGTCAATTCATATCCACCCTCTCCCTGTCAGCCCTGATTTTGCAGGCTGCCATCAGATCCCCACAGCCTGGGAAACCAGGAATGCTGCTGACTGATCCCAGCTCACCTTCACCAGTGGTGGTGGTGTGGCGACTGTCCCCCCTTGCTCCTGCTACTGAAACCAGGGGGAAGGGCAGGGATAAGGGAAAGAAGGGAAAGAAGGAGGAAAGGGAATGGAGAAGGGAAGGGAAGGGATAAGGGAAAGAAGGCAAAGTGGAAAGAAAGGGAAAGGAGAAGGGAAGGGAAGGGAAGGGATAAGGAAAAGAAGGTAAAGTGGAAAGAAAGGGAATGGGGAAGGGAAGGGAAGGGAAGGGAAGGGAAGAGATAAGGGAAAGAAGGTAAAGTGGAAAGAAAGGGAAGGGGGAAGGGAAGGGAAGGGAAGGGAAGGGAAGAGATAAGGGAAAGAAGGTAAAGTGGAAAGAAAGGGAATGGAGAAGGAAAGGGAAGGGAAGAGATAAGGGAAAGAAGGCAAAGTGGAAAGAAAGGGAATGGAGAAGGGAAGGGAAGGGAAGAGATAAGGAAAAGAAGGTAAAGTGGAAAGAAAGGGAATGGAGAAGGAAAGGGAAGGGAAGAGATAAGGGAAAGAAGGCAAAGTGGAAAGAAATGGAATGGAGAAGGGAAAGAAGGCAAAGAGGGCAAAGAAGGGAAGGGAGGAGAATGGAAGGAAAGAGATAAAGGAAATAAAGTAAAGTGGAAGGAAAGGGAAAGAAGGGGAAGGGATAAGGGAAAGAAGGTAAAGTGGAAGGAAATGGAATGGAGAAGGGAAAGAAGGCAAAGAAGGGAAGGGAAGGGATAAGGGAAAGAAAGTAAAGTGGAAGGAAAGGGAAAGAAAGGGAAGGGATAAGGGAAAGAAGGTAAAGTGGAAGGAAATGGAATGGAGAAGGGAAAGAAGGCAAAGAAGGGAAGGAAGGAGAATGGAAGGGAAGAGATAAGGGAAAGAAAGTGGAAGGAAAGGGATAGAAGGGGAAGGGAAGGGCAAGGCCTGGCCCCTTGCTTGGGCCATGGACCCTTGGAGGAGATGATGTGGGTTTGTAGAAGTGCTTTTTGTGCTTGCATAAGGGTTGGAAGCTCTGGCTCAGGCTTATAAATCCCTGTGGCTGATAGTGATAGCAGTGGGAGAAGCATCTCCTGTGGAAATGAAGCCTCTCTCTGCATCCTGCTGCCAACCCCTGTGCTCTCCGGTGTCCCTTTGAAATAGAGACAACCTTGCTGATAAGAGGGACATAATCCCAGTGCTGGGAGCAGATAGCTCCATCCCTCCTGACGTTTTTAGGAGCCCACAGAGTTGGAAGGACAGGCAGCCACACCATTCCCATCCCCTCAGACGTGAAGCCAGTAAAGCTTGTTTTCCCCTGGCAAGGGGCTAAAAGCAGAGGAGGTTTCCCTTGCCAGCCTCCAGCAGCCCCTGGCTGGGAGAAGGAGATGAAGAGGCAGCGGAGACGGTGCCATGAGGAAGGGAGGAGGGCTGGAACCAGATCTGCAGCGGCTGCAATTGCTCTCTCAGCTCTGGCACAGATGAAACAGGGAGGAGGGAGGCAAGAGAGGGAAGGGGGGGGGGGGGGGGGGANCAGTGAAAGAGCGAAAGGTCCCCAGCTGGCTGTTAGTGGCATCTGCACTCGGAGCCCAGACTCCAGCTGAGAGCTATTTCGCTATTTATTTACATGTAATTATTGCTATGAGGTGCAGATATTAACACTGTCAAGAGCAATTTGCCCTGACATTTTTCACTTGCTCTGTTCCCTGACGTTTTGGGGTTGGTGGGATTTCCCCCCCCCCACTTCCCTCTCTCTCTCTCTCTCTCTCTCTCTCTCTCTCTCCACTTTCAGCAGCTCAAGGACCAAGCTATTTTTTTTTTCCCCTTCATCCCTTCCCAACTCATTAAACTTTGAAATTTAATTTTGGCCAGGGCTTGGGGAAGCATCTCCCAGACCCTTCCCCTCCCCCATCCCCTTCCACTTTTTCCACCCCCCCAACCCCTCCCTTAGCTACAGCAGTTGAAGCATTTCCACTCCAAACAAACCAGATTTACCGGTGGGCGCCTTTTCAATTGCAATGCAATCTCCAGCATTAGCCTCTGCTTTCGACGCTGCATTTCAAACGCACCCGGAGCTGCCCAACCGTTTATTAGGGGCAGACTTGCAAAGTGCTCAGGGAGAAAGCAACTGCAGGGCAGAGCTTTCGCCAGCCGATGCCCAGACCCGCGTACAGATCGCGTCCCCGTTCCAAAGATGCCTCAGGACCAGTGTCTGTTCCCCTCTTCTTTAGGTCTTGTTTTATTTTTCCCCTTCATTTTCACCTTCCCTTCTTTACCTTCCTCTTCCCTTCTTTATCTTTGCCTTCCCTTCTCTTCTTTCCTTTCCTCTTCCCCTCCCCTTTCACCTTCCCATTCTCTTTTCCATTCCCTTCCCTTCTTTTCCTTCTCTTGTTTCCCTTCCCCCTTCCCTTCCTTCCCTTCCTTTCCTTCTTTTCTTTCCCCTTCTTCACTTTCCTTTCCTTTCTTTCACTTCATTTTCCCTCCTTCCCCTTCCCTCTCTTTCCCTTCTTTCCTTTCTTTCCTTTTCCTTCCTTTCTTTCCTTTCTCTTCTTTCCTTTCCCTTCCATTCTTCTTTCCCTTTCCTTTTTCTTTTCCTTCTTTTCCTTCTCCATTCCCATTCCTTCTTTGCGTTCTTTCTCCTCTCTATTCCCTTTCCTCCATCTTTGCCTTCTTTCCCTTCTCCATTCCCATTCCTTCTTCTTTGCCTTCTTTCTCTTCTCCATTACCATTCCTCCTTCTTTGCTTTCTTTCCCTTCTCCATTCCCTTTCCTCTTTCTTTGCCTTCTTTCCATTCTCTGTTCTTTTTCCTCCTTCTTTGCTTTCTTTTCCCTTCGCTGTTCCTTTTCCTTCTTCTTTGCCTTCTTTCTCTTCTCTATTCCCTTTCCTCCTTCTTTCCCTTATCCATTGCCTCTCCTTCTTTACCTTCTTTCCTTTCTCCATTCCTTTTCTTTCTTCTTTGCCTTCATTCCCTTTCCTTCTTCTTTGCCATCTTTCCCTTCTCCATTCCCATTCCTTCTTCTTTGCCATCTTTCCCTTCTCCATTCCCGTTCCTTCTTCTTTGCCATCTTTCCCTTTCCTTCTTCTTTGCCATCTTTCCCTTCTCCATTCCCATTCCTTCTTCTTTGCCTTCTTTCCCTTCTCCATTCCCATTCCTTCTTCTTTGCCTCCTTTCCCTTTTCCATTCCCTTTCCTTCTTCTTTGCCATCTTTCCCTTTTCCATTCCCTTTCCTTCTTCTTTGCCTCCTTTCCCTTATCCCTTCCCTCTGCTTTCAGTCTCTGGTGACACTTCAAATTAAGACTTCCGGCCTGCTCCCCACCCCTGATGTGAGGTGACAGTTGCTGTATGTCCCCTAATGAACACCAGTTGTGCATGAGGGCTCCTTTGCCAGGCAGAGCCCTGACGTGACAGGTCCAGCTCACTGCTGCCTGCTTCATGTCTGGGCCAATATGGGGTCTGTAACCACTCAGCTCTTGGTCGATGCTCAGTGGCCAAAGGCCCTTCCCAGCAGAGCTCCACAGCTCAGCGACTCACACTTGGAGTTAAGCAGAAGGGAAAAGCTCCATGGGTAAGAAGGGCTGAAGGACTACAGCAGGCTGTTGTCTTTATGGGTAGAGTAAATCATGGAGCTGTTTAGCCTGGAGAAGAGGAGGCTCAGGGCAGACCTCATTGCTCTCTACAACTACCCAAAGGGAGGTTGTAGCCAGGAGGGGTTGGGCTCTTCTCCCAGGCAAAAGGGGACACAGTCTCAGGTTGTGCCAGGGGAGGTCTAGGCTGGATGTTAGGAGGAAGTTGTTGGCAGAGAGAGTGATTGGCATTGGAATGGGCTGCCCAAGGAGGTGGTGGAGTTGTCATCCCTGGAGGTGTTGAAGCCAAGCCTGGCTGTGGCACTTAGTGCCATGGTCTGGTTGGTTGGCTAGGGCTGGGTGCTAGGTTGGGCTGGCTGAGCTTGGAGCTCTCTTCCAACCTGCTTGGTTCTATGATTCTATGGAATCATGGAGTGCAAGGCACCTCTAGAAGTCATCTAGTCCAACCCCACTGCAGTAAGCAGGGACATCCCCAACTAGAGCAGATTGCTCAGGACCCAATCAAGCTTGACCATAGGTGTCACCAGGAATCCTCCACCAACTTCCTGGCCAACTTGGTCCTGTGTTCCACCATCTTCATAGGAAAGAATTTCTTCCTGGAGAACTTCTTCCTGAAGAATTTATCCCTAAAGAACTTCTTCCTAAGGAATTTCTTCCTCATAGGAATGCTGAGTAATGAGTAGCAGTAAATGCTGAAGTCTTCCTCAGCACCTATGCTTGGTGAATTTTTGGAAGGGCTTAATTAGCAGTTCCCATTCCTCTGTTTCACCTGCAGCACTTTAGGCTCTTTCCTTCATTCTCAGAGCTGGACCAGGCTTGGCTTCTGTTCTCTTGACTTTAGAATCATAGAATGGAATCAGAGAACTGTTTTAGTTGGAAAAGACCTTTCAGATCATCCAGTCCAACCATTCTTTAGCTCTACCAATTCTTGTGCTAAGCCACATCCCTCAGCATCACATCTGCAGCTTTGAAACCCCTCCAGGCATGGAGATTCAACCACCTTGTGCCAGCCTTGTGCCAGCCTTGGAGAAACCTTTCAGTGAAGAAGTTTCTTCTCATGTCCAACCTAAACCTGCCCTGGTGCAACTATTTCAGACCTCTGAAGAGAAGGGATCCAGGAATTTAGTGCTTCCTCCCCATGTTCTCCTGGCTTTGCTTCCTTGGAATGGGAGGAGAACAAAAGCCAGGCCTGTGGAAACCAGGCAAATCCTGGACATCAACTCTTCACCATTTGGGGGCTTTGGGATTTTGTTCCTCCTCTTCTCTTCTTTTTTTGATGTGTGCAGGTTCCTTGACTGCAGCACTTCTGTGCTGCTGCAGCAGAAGCAAAGAGCATCAGGGATGGCTTCATTATGCACCAGCAGGGCCTGCCTTGTGCCTGCAGCACTTCTGTGCTGCTGCAGCAGAAGCAACTAGCAGCAGGGATGGTTTTGTTATGCACCAGCAGGGCCTGTCTTGTGTCTGCAGCACTTCTGTGCTGCTGCAGCAGAAGCAAAGAGCAGCAGGGATGGCTTCATTATGCACCAGCAGGGCCTGCCTTGTGTCTGCAGCACTCTCACTCTACAGCAGAAGCTAAACTGGGATCCCTGCAGGTGAGGGAATGGGTTCCTGGGATATTTTGGAAAGAGCAAAATGGTTTTGTTTCATTCCACCCTCTTTGGAGAGTTTCTTTTTTCCATCTTTACATGCAAAGAGGCAAAAAAGTTGCAAGTGGATGTTTTCTTTCCAGTCTCTTTCTGTTCCAGCCTGCAGGGTTTAGCTTCCAGATGATCTTCCCATCCAAACTTTGCATTTCCACAGCATCCCTCACCCATTTAGTGAGACACTGGAACAGGTTGTCCAGGGAGGTCGTGGATGTATTCAAGGCCAAATTGGATGAGGCCTTGAGCAACCTGCTCTAGTGGGAGGTGTCCCTGCCTGTGGCAGGGGGTTGGAGCTGGATGATCCTTGAGGTCCCTTCCAACCTAAACCATTCTATGATTCTATTTCCTTTCCATTTTCACTTAGCCTGTCTGAAAGGCTTCTTTACTTCTTGTATAACATTTCTCCATCATCTGTTGGCCCTTTAGTAAACTTTTGACAGAGTCATAGCATTGTTTTGGTTGGAAAAGACCTCAGAGATCATCCAGGCCAACCTTCAACTCCTGCCTGGAGCACTGTGTGCAGTTCTGGAGCCCCCAGCACAAGAAGGACATGGAACTGCTGGAGTGAGTCCAGAGGAGAGCCACGAAGATGCTCAGAGGGCTGCAGCAGCTCTGCTCTGAGGACAGGCTGAGAGAGTTGGGGCTCTGCAGCCTGGAGAAGAGAAGGCTTCGAGGAGACCTTAGAGTGGCTTTGCAGTATCTGAAGGGAGCCTACAGGAAGGCTGGGGAGGGACTATTGACAAGGTCTGGGAATGTCAGAATGAGGGGGAATGGGTTTGAACTGGCAGAGGGGAGATTTAGACTGGATGTTAGGAGGAAGTTCTTTACAGTGAGGGTGGTGAGACACTGGCACAGGTTGCCCAGGGAGGTTGTGGATGCTTCCTCCCTGGAGGTGTTTAAAGCCAGGCTGGATGAGGCCTTGAGCAGCCTGCTCTAGTGGGAGGTGTCCCTGCCTATGGCAGGGGGTTGGAGCTGGATGATCCTTGAGGTCCCTTCCAACCTAAACCATTCTGTGATTCTATGATTCAACCCAACACCACCATGGTCACTAACCCATGTCCCAAAGTGCCACATCCACATATTTCTTGAACACCTCCAGGGGTGGTTACAGAGGGGACCTGTGGTGGAGTGCTGAAACTTAGCAGCACTTTCATCACTGCAGGCTTTTTCTCTCCTTCCCTCTCCACCCAACACCATTTTGTGCATGGCAGTGAAAAGGAGATGATAAAACTGTTCCCACCTGGCCAAAGCTTTCTTCTGTCCCCCAAGGGAAGACCTTTAGGTACCCTAAACAACATCATAAAATCACAGAATGGCTTGAATTGGAAGGGACCTTAAACATCATCCAGTTCCAACCCCCTCTGCCATGGGCAGGGACATCTTCCTCTAGCCCAAGTTGCTCAAGGCCTCATCCAACCTGACCTTGAGCACCTCCAGGGAGGGAGGCATTCACAATCTCCCTGGACAACCTATGCCAGTGTCTCCCCACCCTCACTGGAAAGAAGATGCTCATGGAAACTCAACATTTTTCTCTCCTTTCTATCCACCACCATTTTGTGAGGGAAGGAGCATCCAAAAGCTCCTTGGACAACCTGTGCCAGTGTCTCCTCACCCTCACTGGAAATCATTTCTTCCTCACCTCCAGTCCCAGCCTCCCCTCTTCCAGCTCTTGCATGCCAGTGGCACAAACGTTTTGAAGCTCCCCTCTGACTTCTTACAAGGCTATTTGGAATGAGGGCCTGCACCTTGGCTTTGCAAAGTTCATTTTCCAGCTCCCCCACAAACATCTGCACCATCTGGAGCTGTAGCCTTTATTGGGCTCATTTTCTGCTCACAAGGTGAGAGGTGGCAACTCTGCTCTGTCCTGCTCTGCTTGCTGCTGCTAAACACAGTAAAGCAGCTTCCAGAAAGCTGTGAAGGAGGAAGAATGGTGCAGGAGCAGGACAGGCCTGTGGTTTGTGCAGGTGTGGCTCTGGGGAGCACAGGCTGCTTCCTTGGGGTGTCTGAAGGTTTGGGCTGCTCATCTCTTGGAGGACAGGAGCAGCTCCCAGAAAGCTGTGAAGGAGGAAGAATGGTGCAGGAGCAGGACAGGTCTGTGGTTTGGGCAGGTGTGGCTCTGGGGAGCACAGGCTGCTTCCTTGGGGTGTCTGAAGGTTTGGGCTGCTCAGCTCTTGGAGGACAGGGCACAGCAAGCCTCAGCCTCCTGGGACTTCTTTTTGTGTGTGTGTGTGTGGACAAAAGGTTTTCCTCTCCACCTAATGACCAGGGGAGAATTAATCAGATGGGGACTTTATTACCAGTGACCCAAATGCACCCACAAAGCCCAGGCAGCATCTGGTACAGACATTAACTGCAGGTCCACTTCATCTTGCAGCTTTTAAGACAGTCTCATAGCGGGGCAGGGATGGGAGGAGACAGGACACAGATTTTCCTGAGGTGCTAAGATGCTGGTCTGAAACCAGGGCAAGGTTTAAGGTGAGTCAGGTCAAGACTCGGTCTTGATTTTGGGGTTCAGTGCTTCTGTTTTGCTCATTGCCTCAACTCTGAATCCTTCTACCCCCTTCCCTGGGGCCACAGAATCCCTGAATGCCATCCCAATGTTTGGGATTGGAAAGGACCTCTGAAGATCATCCAGTCTGACTCTCCTGCTAAAGCAGGGGCACTCACTTGCCCAGCTTGCCCAGGATCACAACAGTCAAGAGGGGTTGGAAGCCCTCTGGACAAGGAGACTCCACAGCCTCTCTGAGCAGCCTGCTCCAGGGCTCCAGCACCCTCACACCAAAGAGGTTTCTCCTGATGTTTAAGTGAAACTCAGAATCACAGAATCAGAATCATAGAATCAGTTAGAGTTGGAAGGGACCACAAGGAGCAGCCAGTGCCAACCCCCCTGCCATGCCCAGGGAAACCCTACCCTAGAGCAGGCTGCCCACAGCCTCAGCCAGCCTGGCCTGAAACACCTCCAGCCATGGGGCCTCAACCACCTCCCTGGGCAACCCATTCCAGCCTCTCACCACTCTCCTGCTCAACAACTTCCTCCTCACCTCCAGCCTC
>WAAF01013617.1:71939-86551 GCA_013400475.1 Tricholaema leucomelas
GCTGGAGGTGTTGAAGCCAAGCCTGGCTGGGGCACTGAGTGCCATGGTCTGGTTGGTTGGGCAGGGCTGGGTGCTAGGTTGGGCTGGCTGAGCTTGGAGCTCTCTTCCAGCCTGGCTGATTCTGTGATTCTATGGAATCAATCCCCTGTGAGAGTTTGAAGCTGACAAGATGCTCCTGTGCCTTTTGGTTTGAGACTCTCCCTTTTCTGGAAAGGCTGAGCCCACAGCTCTTGGTTTTGTCTGTTAGTGCAATTGGTACCTGTGGATCTAGCACACCTCTCCCTTTCCCTTAAACACCTTTTTGTTTCTTCTCTGCCTATCCAGACCACTAAGCACTTAGTCATCTGCTTTTGTCTAGAGCCTGGTGCCCTGATGGCAGGGTTAGTGGCTTGTGCTTCTAGATCCTAGAGCCATAGAATGGTTGGGGTTGGAAGAGACCTTCAAGATCATTGAGTCCCACTCCCAGTTCCCAGGGAGAATGAGGCCTCCACTCTTCCCCTCCAAATGACTCTCAGCTCAGGATGTCCTATAGTTGGGTGCTTCTGAGGCTTTAAGCAACCTGGGCCAATGGGAGGTGTCCCTTCCCATGCAGGTGGTTTGGAAGTGGATGATCTTGAAGGTCCCTTCCAGTCCCAAACATTCAAGGATTCTCTGATTTCCTTATCCTATTCCCAGAGCCTGCTCCTCTTTCCCAGACCATCCAGACTCAAACCATATCTCTTACCCCCTCCACCCTTTATAGCTAAGACCTTCCCAGGCTTTTGTATAGCTTAGAACCTTTTCTCTAGACCTTCTCCATAATTTGTACATCTCTACAGAAGCAGGGTGCCCAAAACAAGATGCAGTGCTCCAGGTGGAACCTCACCATAGCCTTGAACAATCAGGTAACAACTTCCCATCGCCTTTTCTTTCCTCTCCCCCCCTGCTCCCTCAATCCTCCCTTTGTGCAGCCTGCATCAGTCTGCTTTGCTGCAGCTCACCATGGCATCTCCCAGCTCCATCTCATCCCAAGCCCTCTCCATCTTGAGTGTGTGGCAGTTTTCCATCTGTTAAGTGAAAGCAGGGTCATTTTAGGACACCAAAAGGCTCATCTCCATTTCACCCGCCGCGTCCCGGACCGCTCCCCTCCGGCGCCGAAGCATCCTTCAGATGTTTTAAGTCACTGAAAGGCATTTGATGATATTTCTGGGTTTATTGTTCACTCTATCACTGCTCAAGCACAGGCCCACAGCAACCTTTCCTGACCACTTTGAAGTGATCAAGTATGAGCTGTCCCAGACACAGCAGTGAGGTTTTAGGCACGTTGCTTTCTGCTTCTAGTTTTGCTTTCTGATGCACTTGGCATGGCCTTGGGAAAGGCATTTCACTGCCCTCCACAGATCTTCCAGCAGAGAGGGGCAAGGTAGGGAAAGGTAGACACTGCCCCAGTGCAGCTGCAGCCACAGCAGCACTGGAGTGGGCTGGTGAGGTTGTGTCAGCTCCAGTTCCTAACACTGTTCTGTTTAGCACTGGTAATGTGCAGGTGGGTGGGTGGGTGGATGGGTAGATGGGTGGGTGGATGGATGGGTGGATGGGTGGATGGATTGGTAGATGGGTGGGTGGATGGATGGGTGGATGGGTAGATGGATGGGTGGATGGATGGGTGGATGGGTGGATGGATTGGTAGATGGATGGGTGGATGGATTGGTGGATGGATGGATGGGTGGGTGGATGGATGGATGGATGGATTGGTGGATGGATGGGTGGATGGATTGGTGGATGGGTGGATGATTGTGTGGGTGGATGGATGGATGGATGGATGGATTGGTAGATGGATGGGTGGATGGATTGGTGGATGGGTGGATGATTGGGTAGATAGATGGATGGGTGGATGGATGGGTGGATGGATTGGTGGATGGGTGGATGGATTGGTGGATGGATGGATTGGTGGATGGGTAGATGGATGGGTGGATGGACGGATTGGTGGATGAGTGGGTGGGTGGATGGATGGATGATAAACCCCTGGCAGGTTCTTCAACCCACAACAAAATAGAATTAGAGAGTTCTCACCTGCTCTTTTCTGCCAGTGTGGTCAGGGCTGTGCTCAAAGTCACCCCTAAGACAATGTGAAGTTTGTTGCCCAAGCTGCAGAATTCAATTGGAATTGCCATTAGCTGGAAGGGTCTGAAATGAACCAGGATCAGCTATTTCCTAGGGTGCATGAAGTGGGAAGCACTGTCAGGATCCTTTGGCCTGAGTGCAAAAATCACATTTAATGGGTGACCTTACTGGATTGGTTTGGCAGATTGGGATAAACCTCAGCTGGGTCTGGTGCTTTAGAGAAAAGCTCAACATTAATTGCTTGGCTTTGTGAGTGCAGTGTTAGTGATTGCTGCAGAAGTCATTTTAGTTCTACCTAGAGGCATTTTTGCATGTATTTATCCTCCTTTCAAGTGAAGATCTTTGGGGGAACTCTCATTTATCTCCTCCCAACTCTTTCTTCATCTTTCAGTAGTCCTGCAGTCTCTCCTCTTCATTTTGTTTCTCTTTAATGTATGTGTAGAATAATTGACTCTTCCCACCAAGTGGAAATCAATCCAGAGAGATCTAAAAGCATTAATGTCCCAGAGACAAGGGAAAGGTTAGCTGAGCAGGCTGCAAAATGAAGATTAAGCTGGGTCCCCACCAAACTTGGAGGACAGAGCATGAGCTACCCAAACCAGAAGCTGACTCCCACGTGGCAGAGACCAAGCCCTCGTGGAGGAACTCAAAGGGAATCAAATAGAGTCAGAGAATCACAGAATTGGCAGGGCTGGAAGGGACCTCAAGGCTCATCCAGCTCCAATCCCCTTGCCAAGGGCAGGGACACCTCACACTAGATCAGGTTGCTCAGTGGCACATCCAGCCTGGCCTTAAAGACCTCCAGGGATGGAGCTTCCACCAGCTCCCTTAGGTCCATGTCAGTAAATCCCTAAGATCCAGCACATTTCCCAGCATATCCATCAGCTCCTTGCCAGGCTTTCCCCATTCCCTAGAAGTGGTGTGAATGTGAACACCACAGAAGCTGGAACAAGGAGAGATGTCAGCCAGTGCAGACACTCTTCACACAGGGAGTTTCCAAGTGCCTTTAGCCTGATGTAGCATCAAATCTTCCAGCCCATCACATTTCCAGCCTTTCCCAAATCATAGAGTGGCCTGGGCTGGAAGTGACCTCAGAGATCTTCCACTCCAACCCCCCCCCCAGCCATGGGCAGGGACATCTCTCCACTAGATTTGCTTGCTCAAGGCCTCATCTAAGCTGGGCTTGAACACCTCCAGAGAGGAGGCATCCACAACCACTCTGAGCAACCTACTCCAGAGTCTCCCCAGCCTCATACTGAAGAACTTCTTCCTCAGATCCAGTCTAAACCTACTCCTGCTCAGCCTAAAACCATTCCCCTTTGTCCTGTCTCTAGACACCCTCCTATAAACTCCTCTCCAACTTACCTGCAGGATCCCTTCAGGTGTTGGAAGGTCCTCCTGGAGTGTCCCCTTCTCCAGGCTGAACACCCTCAGCCTGTCCTCACAGCAGAGGTGCTCCAGCTCTTGGATCATCCCTGTGGCTGCCACCTGAACTCACTCCAACAGTTCCATGTCCTCCTTATGGTGGGGACATCAGAACTGGACACAGAAGGGATTGATTTCCTCCCCATTACTAAGAAAGCAGTACCACACCTCAGCAACACTGCCACTGCCAGGAGACCCTTCCTCTACTTTTCCCCATTCCAATTTCTTCCTGCTATACCATTTGCATTCCTTTGGGAGCAGCCAGCAGCTTCTCTGGAGTTAACACCCTTCAGCTAGTTGCAGATCTTCCCTTGATTCAGAACTCAGCCAGGCTCAGCAGTTTCTAAATGCAGCATTTTTCCTAAGGCAGCCTCTGATTTTGGATGCTTTGTGCTGTGTCAAATCAAGGGTCCAGAAGTGGAGACCCCCTCCCACCCCAACAGAATCAGAGATCACTCTGGAAAATGCTGTCTGCAGGTCTGCTGCTTTCCCAAGGCTTTGTTTGCTTGGGTTGGTCTCACAACCCCTCAGTGTCTTCCTGGTGAAGGGGCAGTGAAGCATCACTGAGTGGAGATGACAGAATCACACACTCCCAGAAAGATTCAGCTTGGCAAAGCCCCTCAGGATCACCAAGTCCAACTCATAACCCTACTCTGCAAGGTGCAGCCTAAACCATATCCCCCAAGCACCACATCCATACGACCTTTAAACACCCCCAGGGTTAGTGACTCCACCACCTCCCTGGGCAGCTCATTCCAATGCCTGTTCACTCTTGCTGGGAAAAATCCTTTCCTGATGTCCAATCTAATGCTGCCCAGTCACAATCTGGGGCCATTCCCTCTTGTTCTGTCACTCTTTACCTGTGAGAAGAGATCAGATCATGGAATAATAGAACTGTTTGGGTTGGAGAAGATGTCCAAGCTCTTCAAGTCCAAGCACTGACCCAACACCACCATGGCCTTTAAACTGTGTCCCAGAGTGCCATGTCCACACATTGCTTCAACATCTAGAATCATAGAATCAGTCAGGGCTGGAAGGGACCACAAGGAGCAGCCAGTCCCAACCCCCCTGCCATGCCCCGGGACACCCTACCCTAGAGCAGGCTGCACACAGCCTCAGCCAGCCTGGCCTGAAACACCTCCAGCCATGGGGCCTCAACCACCTCCCTGGGCAACCCATTCCAGCCTCTCACCACTCTCCTGCTCAACAACTTCCTCCTCACCTCCAGCCTCACTCTCCCCACCTCCAGCTTTGCTCCATTCCCCCCACTCCTGGCACTCCCTCACAGCCTCAAAAGTCCCTCCCCGGCTTCTTTGTATCCCCCTTCATATCCTGGCAGGCCACAAGAAGGTCACCTGGGAGCCTCCTCTGCTTCAGGGGTGGAGACTCCACCATCTCTCTGGGCAGCCTGTTCCAATGCCTGACCACTCTTTCATTACAGAAACTGTCCTGATCTCCATCCTAAACCTCCTCTGGCACCATTTAAGGCCATTTCCTCTCATCCAGGGCCTGATGTCTCTATTAATTGGGTGGCTGTAGAAACTCTGAGGATGTAAAACCTGTCCAGCATGACCTGGGCTGTTCTGGTATTCCCCCTAGAGCTGTCCACAAAGCCTGGTGAGGTGCAGCAGCCACATCTGCTGGGGTAAGATTTGGTCATGCAATTTGGAAGGCTCCCAGACCTTAGAGCAGCATTGCAGAACCTGAAAGGGGCTACAAGATATCTGAGGAGGGACATTTTACAAGGGCTTGGAGTGATAGGATGAAAGGGGATGNCCATGGCAAGGGAAGGTTACAACTTTAAGGTCCCTTCCAACCCAAACCGTTCAGCGTATCCATGAACTTCCCCTCCTCGACGCCCTCACACCCTTCCTTATCTCAACAGTCTCTCTCCCTATCACTTGTCTGTCCCTCCAACACACCCCAACTGTCACCCCCCTCAAGCCCTGGACCAAAAAAAATCAGAGGGGCTGATGGCAGAGATTGAAGGTCCCTAATTGCAGTTCCCTTCCCCAAGCCGCGCTGGTTTATCATAAAGGGTGCACATTTCCCCTGCTGCAGTTTCCATGGCCAGAGGCCCTGAGGGCCAGCTCAGAAATGGAGGGAATTAATTACATTTTTTTTTAACTCCCCTTCTTTTAAAGTATGGGAGAGAGTGATGAAACCTCCCGGGGAGAGGGGGAGGAGGAGGTTGAGTTGGAACAGAGAGAGAAGGGGGAGCCGCAGAGATGGAGGGTGAGGAGAGAGGCAGCAGCAGGAGGCGAAAGGGAGGGGATTGACTCTTTTCATCCAGGATGGTCTTTGTGCATTAACCTTGGTCTCCCCCCACCCCCACCCCCCCCACCCCCAGCACATCAAGACCTCAACCTCCTCTCAGCTCCATGACAAATGACCTCTGGAAAGGGGAGAAACGAGGCCGAAGGCTCCTGGCGCTGTGGCTGTTATTGACTTAGCCCCCGAGTGCAAGCCCACGCCACGCCTGTGACTGATTTGGGACAGCAGCAAGGGGAAAGGAGATGGGGAAAAGGGAGAGGGACAAGTGATGGGAGGGGAAAGAGAAGGTTGTCAATCACCTCCTGATGGACAGGCAGCAGATTTCCCTCCAGATAAAGCCTTACAGATGTGGAGTGGGTATTGATTTGGAGTTAGTGATGATAATGCACCAAGAAGTAATAAATTATAAGAAAGCAAGGTCAAGAAGAAAAGGACTTTGCATTCTTGAAGGAAGGGATCTCTTCAGCTGCCCCAGACTTTGCCAAGTTCAAATGTTGCCTGGGAAAGGAGTTTATTCCAGCTGGAAGAAGGAAGCAGAAAACTTGGGGCTGCAGAGGCTGGAGGGCTTAGGTAGGGATATCAGTGCTGGGTGGCTGCATGGTGAGGAGGGAATAGAAGCCTTCAGTTCACTGTTGTTATCCTAACACCTTCATGTCCTGGGGTGGAGAAGATCAGAGGCTGTCCACTGATAAACAACAAAGATAAAGGAAGATAAAGATGTCCTCTGATAAAGTTTGTGCCAACAAAGTCTCGGTGGAGCTCAACCTCTCTTTGCTCTCAGCATGCCTGGCAAAGCTGCTCCCCATGGAGGAGGTAACATCAGTGTTACCCAAGAGGGAAAGGAGATCTCTGGGGCTGTTGGCTCATTTGAGCCCCACAGCCTTTGTCAGCAGTCATTGACCTCATTGCCCTCTGAAATGCCCTCAAAGCAGGTTGGAGCCAGGTGGGGGTTGAGCTTTTGTCACATGGAACAAGTGACAGGACAAGAGATGGCCTCAAGTTGTGCCAAAGGAGGTTCAAGGTTGGATATTAGGACAAAAGTCTTTACAGGAAGGATTCTCAGGCACTGTCAGAGGCTGCCCAGGGAGGTGGTGGAGTCTCCATCCCAGGAGGGCTTTGAAAGCTGCATGGATGTGGTGCTGAGGGATGTGGTTTAGTGGCAGTGGTTTAGCAGCAGTGGTGGGACTGCAAGCTGCAGGTGAGTGGGTGGACTTGAGGAGCTCAAAGGTGTCTTCCAGCCTCAGCACTTCTATGATTCTGTGATCTGCAGCACTTACCTACTCTCCATGGGAGCATCCAGCTGGGATGTGCAAATCGTAGCCACCTTCCAGCAACTCCCCTCTCCAACCCCTGTACAGTTATTAAGGACCACTGGGTTGATCAGAGGGCTGGAGCAGCTCTCCTATGAAGACAGACTGAAAGAGTCAGAGGGCAGAGACAGGCTGGAGGGCAGGATCCATCCAGAGGGAGCTGGACAGGCTGCAGAGCTGGGCACAAACCAAGCTCAGGAGGTTCAACAGGACCAAGGACAAGGTCCTGCAGCTCGGGCGAGGCAATGCCAAGCACCAATGCAGGCTGGGCAGTGCCAGGCTGGAGAGCAGCCCTGAGGAGAGGGACTTGGAGGTGCTGCTGGAGGAGAAGCTCAACAGGAGCCAGCAGTGTGCACTTGCAGCCCAGAAAGCCAAGCAGAGCCTGGGCTGCAGCAGCAGAAGTGTGGCCAGCAGGGCCAGGGAGGTGATTCTCCCCCTCTGCTCTGCTCTGCTGAGACCCCACCTGGAGTACTGCATCCAGTTCTGGAGCCCCTGGGACAAGAGGGCTGTGGAGATGCTGGAGAGTGTCCAGAGCAGGGCCAGGAGGATGCTGAGAGGGCTGCAGCAGCTCTGCTGTGAGCACAGACTGAAAGAGTTGGGGCTGTGCAGGCTGGAGCAGAGGAGGCTCCCAGGTGACCTTCTTGTGGCCTTCCAGGATCTGAAGGGGGCTAACAAAAAGCTGGGGAGGGACTTTTTAGGCTGTGAGGGAGTGCCAGGAGTGGGGGGAATGGAGCAAAGCTGGAGGTGGGGAGAGTGAGGCTGGAGGTGAGGAGGAAGTTGTTGAGCAGGAGAGTGGTGAGAGGCTGGAATGGGTTGCCCAGGGAGGTGGTTGAGGCCCCATGGCTGGAGGTGTTTCAGGCCAGGCTGGCTGAGGCTGTGTGCAGCCTGCTCTAGGGTAGGGTGTCCCTGGGCATGGCAGGGGGGTTGGGACTGGCTGATCCTTGTGGTCCCTTCCAAACCTGACTATGATTCTGTGTCTCCACCCTGGCACTGCCATAACACAGTACTGGTGTCCTTATGTTGCACCAGGGATTTCCAGAGGGATCAGCCCATCTCTTCCAGAAAAGGGTGTCAGGATGGGATGAATTCTCCTTCATAAGTGTCAGTGTCCTTGTAGAGGGCTTCCAGAGGACTAGCAAAGAGCAGAAACTTAACTTCACATGGCTAAGGTTAGTTGAGTCCTAGCTGAAGTGACTTGCACAAGCCCTTGCAGGGCTGGGATTAGAAATGAGTCCTGATTCTGACTGATTTAAGCCAGCTACTGTCTTTAGGAGGGATCTGTGGAAGGGTCTTCTCTGCTCTCAGCTCCTGTGAGTGTGAATCTGGGTCTCATTTACCAGAGCTGCTTTACATCCCCTTTCCTTTTTAAAGGGGCCTTAGAGGAAGTGTTAATAAGACTTCTGCTTGCTTTAAGAGCCTTTTATTCTTCTTGGAGTAATATAAAGCAGCTGAGTCTTTTGGGGGAGATGGCCAGGAGGGAGAGCACTAGAAAACCCTTCTGGTCTGTGAGTGCTTCCAGTTGTCCTTCATTTTCTAGCACAGGATTCCTTTTTGAATGTGCAGGGCAGCACTGCCAGACCTGGACAGCTCAGGAACCATAGAATGCTTTAGGTTGGAAGGGACCTCAAAGCTCAGCCAGTTCCAACCCCCTGCCATAGGCAGGGACACCTCTCACTAGAACAGGTCTAACAAGGTCTCATCCAACCTGGTCCTGAACACCTCCAGGGAGGTTGTGGAGCACAGAAGCACCCAATGTGATCTGTGATCACATTGGGTGCTTCTGTGCTCCACAACCTCCCTGGAGGTGTTCAGGACCAGGTTGGATGAGACCTTGTTAGACCTGTTCTAGTGAGAGGTGTCCCTGCCTATGGCAGGGGGTTGGAACTGGCTGAGCTTTGAGGTCCCTTCCAACCTAAAGCATTCTATGGTTCCTGAGCTGTCCAGGTCTGGCAGTGCTGCCCTGCACATTCAAAAAGGAATCCTGTGCTAGAAAATGAAGGACAACTGGAAGCACTCACAGACCAGAAGGGTTTTNCTCCCTGGGCAACCTCTGCCAGTGCCTCACCACCCTCAACCTGTGCCAGTGTCTCGCCACCCTCACTGCAAAGAACCCTTTCCTAACATCCACTTTCAATCTCCCCTCTGCCACTTCAAACCCATTCCTCCTCCTCCTCCTGTCATTACAAGACCTTGTCAGTAGTCCCTCCCCAGCCTTCCTGTAGCCCACTTCAGATCCTGGAAGAGGAGAAACAGAATCCTAGAATACATTGGGTTGGAAGAGACCTTTGAAGATCATCTTTGCAGTGCTACAGGCTTGGGGCAGTGTGGCTGGAGAGCTGCCTGGCAGAAATGCATCTGGGGGTGGTAGTAGTCAGGAGCTGAATATGAGCTGAATATAAGCCAGTAGTGTGCCCAAGCAGCTGAATAGGAGCCAGCAGTGTGCCCAGGTGGCCAAGAAGGCAAATTGCATCCTGGCTTGGATTAAAAATGCTGTGGCCAGCAGGAGTAGGGAGGGGATTGTCCCCTTGGACACAGCTTTGGTGAGGCTGCAACTTGAGTGCTGTGGTTAGTTTTGGGCATCACAATACAAGAGAGATGTGGAGGTGCTGGAGCAGGTCCAGAGGAGGGCAGGGAAGCTGGGGAAGGGTCTGGGGAGTAAATCTGATGAGCAGTGACTGAGGGAGCTGGGGATGGGTGGTGTGAAACAGAGGAGGCTGAGGGCAGACCTCATTGCTGTCTACAGCTACCTGAAGGGACACTGTGGAGAGGCTGCTGCTGGGCTCTGCTCACAGGGAACTGGAGGCAGAACGAGGGGGAATGGCCTCAAGCTGAGGCTGGGGGGGGGTTGGATTGGACATTAGGAAGAAGTTTTTCATGGAGAGAGTGGTCAGGGACTGGAATGAGCTGCCCAGGGAGAATGAGCTGCCCAGGGAGGTGGTGGAGTCCCCCAGCCTGGCTGTGTTTCAGGGTGGTTTGGATGTGGTGCTTGGAGCTATGGTTTAAGGTGACTCCTGTAGAGCAGGGTTCTAGGTTGGACTTGGTGCTCCTGAGGGGCTTTGCCAACCTGCATGTTTCTCTGATTCTGTGATCTTGTCCAACCCCCTTGCAGTCATCAGGGACATCCCCACCCAAATCAGGTTGCTCAGGACCCCATCAAGTTCGACCTCAAACATTGGCAGGGATGGAGCCTCAAGCACAGCCCTGGGCAACCTGCTCCTGTGTCTCCCCACCCTCACTGTGCAGAACTTTCTCCTCATGTCCAGCCTGAACCTGCCCTGCTCCAGTTTCAAACCATTTCCCCTCATCCTCTCACCCCATGGCTCAACAGCTATCCCTCCCCAGCCTTCATGTAGGTGCCCTTCAGATATTGAAGAGTCCAACTTGCAGCTGCCCACCCTGGAGCTTCCCAAACCCAACTCATAACTCCTCTATCTGTCTTTCAGTGCATGCCTGAAGGATGTTTATTGTTTTAAACATCTGATTCTGCTTGTGAATGAAATCCAATCATGTCTGGTGGCTGCTGGCTGTGTGATGTCCTGGATACCCATCAGGGCAGAGAGGTGCAGGCTCTAACACCTCTAGCTAAGGCAGTGCCGAAGCTCCGAGGTCTGCCCGCAGCCAGCCGGGATCCAGGGGCGTTCGGAGGGGAATTCAGAGCTGAGCCAGATCAAAGTTCATGACCTGGCTTTAGTGGAAGGTTACAAATAACTTTGCAGCTGGAAAACCTCCCTCCAGGCTGCACTCCCATGATTTCCCTGCTGCATAAGCCTTTGAGGCAGAGAGGTTTACGTTACATGCACAGAGAAGGGCATGACAGCCCCATTCTCGTTTTAATCCACTCTGTCTTGCATATTGAAATGCAATTTCCTCCCCTCGCCCCCCCTGCCTTTCAGTCTTTGGGCTGTCATGGGGCAGGGAGTTCCATGGACACATTTTACACAGCCTTCTGGCTAAACAACTTCATCTAGGTAGCTCCAGGCTTAAGCGCTGGGATTAAGAAACTGTGCCCAGAGGGTCTGGAGAGCTGGGGGGTGGGGGAGGGAGTTCAGGCTCTGGCTGAAGCTCTGGCTGAAGCTCTGGCTGGCAGCTTTTCTGCCCTGAGGTGTAGAGACAGCTAAGCCAGTTTGAATTCCTCAGAGAATCACAGACCCATGGAACTGTTGGGTTGGAAGAGATCTTAGAGATCATCACACCCAACCACTCGCCAGGAGCTCCCAATCTGAACCCTGAGCCACTGCAGCTAAACCACATCCCTCAGCACCACATCCACGCAGCTTTTAAAGCCCTCCTGGGATGGGGACTCCACCACCTCCCTGGGCAGCCTCTGCCAGTGCCTAAGAATCCTTCCTCTAAAGAAGTTTTTCCTTATATCCAACCTTGAACCTCCTTTGGCATAACTTGAGGCCATCTCTTGTCCTGTCACTTGTTCCATGTGACAAAAGCTCAACCCCCACCTGGCTCCAACCTGCTTTGAGGGCATTTCAGAGGGCAATGAGGTCAATGACTGCTGACAAAGGCTGTGGGGCTCAAATGAGCCAACAGCCTCAAAGATCTCCTTTCCCTCTTGGGTAACAATGAACTCCCTTGGCACAACTTGAGGTCGTTTCCCCTTGTCCTGCCCCTTGGTGCATGGGAGAAGAGTCTGATCCCCACCTGGCTCCAACCTGCTTTGAGGGCATTTCAGAGGGCAATGAGGTCAATGACTGCTGACAAAGGCTGTGGGGCTCAAATGAGCCAACAGCCCCAGAGATCTCCTTTCCCTCTTGGGTAACAATGACCTCCCTTGGCACAACTTGAGGTTGTTTCCCCTTTCCCTGCCACTTGTTGCATGGGAGAAGAATCTGATCCCCACCTGGCTCCAACATCTTTTCAGGAGGAATAGTTTTTGGGGAGAATTGTTTTGGGGACCAGTAGCAAACTGTAAGCTCAGTGCTGGCTGCAAACCCTGAAGGAGAAGAGTGTAAACCAATGTTCCTTCCTTGGAAGTGTTGAAGGCCAGGTTGGATGAGACTGAGCAACCTGGACAAGTGGGAGATGTCCCTGCCCATGGCATGGGGTTGGAACTGGCTGAGACCTTTAAGGTTCCTTCCAAACCAAACCACTCTGTGACTGTTACCAAAGCCTGGCTGAGCTCTCTGCTGCTGCCACTGCACTGCTTGGCCAGAGCTTGTTCCAAGCTCCTTCCTGCATCCCTGCTCCACCTCACTCAGGCTTGGATTGATGTTCCAGGCTTTTCAACTAACCCCCTCCCCAGCACCTCCCCATCCATAGGAGTCCAGCCACCTCTGCTCCCACATTCACCTCCCAGATAAATGCCTGGCAAGCAAAAGACACAATAATAAACAACAGAACAAGGGGACACAGTCTCAAGTTGTGCCAAGGGAGGTATAGGTTTGATATTAGGAGGAAGTTGTTGGCAGAGAGAGTGATTGGCATTGGAATGGGCTGCCCAGGGAGGTGGTGGAGTTGCTGTCCCTGGAAGTGTTCAAAAAAAGCCTGGATGAGGCACTTAGTGCCATGGTCTGGTTGACTGGCTAGGGCTGGGTGATAGGTTGGGATGGATGATCTTGGGGGGGTCTCTTCCAGCCTGGTTGGAACATTCTATGAAGGATCTCAGGCTGGCTGAGGCGGGAGGTGGGATTGTATCAAGGGAAAGCATCTTTGCAGGACGAGTCCTTTCCAGGGTGGAGGCAGGAGAAGCTTTAGAAAGCAAAGGCCAGCCCATAGCTGCCCATTCAGCCTAAGCCTCCCTCCTCCAGCAGGAAGGTGAAGGAGGAGGGGATGGGGAAGGTGTCAGGCTGAGCAGGAAGGGGAGATACTGCTCTATACAACCCCTTCTTGCATCCTTCCAGAGAGTGCAGCCTCTGCACAATAGCTCCCCAGGCCTCTGGTGAGGGATAAAGGACTCATTTTACCACTTGCCAGGCTCCAAATATCTCCAATTTGCCACTTTAATTGATGTCAATAAGGTTATGCTAAATTCAGAGGATTTTTCAGCTGCTCAGCATCTCAGCCCTGGCCTGGCCCCCACCCCCCACCCCGAGGTGACCGATTTGTCCCCTCTCCCCCTCCCTTCCCTTCCCCTCCCCTGCCTTTGCCCTTCCCCAACACAAATCCAGCCAGGCAGGCCTGTGCAGCAGCCACCAAATCAACCCAGAGGCATCAGCAGATCCTTTCCTTCCCTTGCCACTTCTCCAAACCCTTTCCACTCTTCACTTGCCAGCTGCCTCCCTGAGGGCTGCTTGCAGAAGGCAATGGCATTAAAACCCTGGAAGGATCAGGGTGGGGGCTGTGTCTGAAGGGCTGTAGGCAGCAGCTTACCCCAAGGTCCCCCACAGGAACCAATTTGGCTTCTTCTTTTTTTTTTTGCTTTTCCCCTTCTGCCAAAAAAAAAAAGAGAGAGAAGGACAAATAAAGTTCATCTGTTTCAGGTCTTGAAGCAGGAAAATGGTTGGTGTGCAAATTTAATTACATTTTCAACCCAAGCACTACTCTGGAATGAGCCCAGCCAGGATCTGGGCTCCTTTTAACATTTGAAGGGGGAAAAGAACTTTGACATTTCACTCCCTAAAGCTGAATCTGCTTCAAAGCCAGAAAGGGTTTGCAGCTGGTTTGGTTAAGGAAGGACCTTCCCAAACCAAGCTCCACTCAGACCTGCAAGGAGAGGAGCTGTCCTCAGCATCGTTTGTAGAGAATCAGTGCCTCTGCTCCCTGGCTTACTGAATCTTTTAATTGTTTTACTTGGAAGAGACCTTTAAAGGTCCTAAATTTCAACCCTGAACCCAGCACTGCCAGCTCACCACTAAACCATATCCCTCAGCATCACATCTCCACGGCTTTCAAATCCCTCCAGGGATGGGGACTCCACCACTGCTCTGTGCAGTCTGTTCCAGGGCTCAACAATCCATTTGGGGAAGAAATTGTTCCCTCATATCCTACCTAAACCTTCCCTGGTCAACTTGAGGTCATCCTCTTGTTCCTTGTGAGAAAAAAAACCTGGCTTCCCAGCTCACTGTGTGTTTCCTCTCCCATGAGAGTCATAGAATCAGGTAGTGGTGGAAGAGACCACAAGGATCAGACAGTGCCAACCCCCTGCCAAGCCCAGGGACACCCTACCCTAGAGCAGGCTGCCCACAGCCTCAGCCAGCCTGGCCTGAAACACCTCCAGCCATGGGGCCTCAACCACCTCCCTGGGCAACCCATTCCAGCCTCTCACCACTCTCCTGCTCAACAACTTCCTCCTCACCTCCAGCCTCACTCTCCCCACTTCCAGCTTTGCTCCATTCCCCCCACTCCTGGCACTCCCTCACAGCCTCAAAAGTCCCTCCCCAGCTTTTTTTAGGCCCCCTTCAGCTCCTGGAAGGCCACAAGAAGGTCACCTGGGAGCCTCCTCTGCTCCAGCCTGCACAGCCCCAACTCTTTCAGTCTGTGCTCACAGCAGAGCTGCTGCAGCCCTCTGAGCATCCTCCTGGCCCTGCTCTGGACACTCTCCAGCATCTCCAC
>WAAF01013619.1:0-55163 GCA_013400475.1 Tricholaema leucomelas
CACCTCAGCTACACCAGTTTATCCAGAACCCAAGCCTCAACTTGAATATCTTGTCATGTGGTCTCAACTGCCTCCCTGGGCAATCTGTTGCAGTGTTACACCACCTTCATCGTGCAGAACGTGTTCCTGACATCCAATCTAAATCTCCTCTTCTCTCATTTCAAATCACTGCTCTTGTCCTGTCACTGCAGGCCTTTGCAAACAGTCCCTCTGCAGCCTTCTTGTACCTTGCAGGTACTGGAAGGCTGCTATTTGGTCTTCCCACAGCCTTCTCTTCTGCAGGCTGAACTTCCCCAGCTCCCCGTTGTGGTAGGCCTGATAGGCCAAAACAAGCTTATCCATGTCCTGGCTTGCCCAGGCACGTTTTTCTGCTCTCCCTCTTCTGTCCTGGGGAGAAGCAATCGTGGGAAAGAGGACAAAGAACCTGGAGCCACTGAGCCTAAGGACTCTGGCCTGCCCAGACGTGTTTTGCTCCTGTGGTAAACAAGGTACACACACAGCTTCTGCCTGCCTTGTGCAAGGCCTATGCTTTCCCCAAATTTGGGTAAAGCAAGCCTATGGTTTCACCTAATATGGTCAAGCTTAGATAACTGCCATACTGATTGGCTATTCTGTGTCCAAAGGCCCATTGGTCTCAGGCTGTATTGATAAAAGGAGATAAACAGGTAAACACAATGTGTGCTCTGCCGTTGTATTTGTGCCTGCTGTTGCCTGCTGCCATTGCTTATTGCCTCAGTGCATCCTGAATCACCTGGAAACTCCTGAATCACCTGGAAAATCCACTGCCTTGAGTTTACCAGGAACAGGCTCTAATTGGCCTGCATAGCCACCATGACACCTGTGCTGAGACTGGACATCGCAAGACATCCTGCCTACACCTGAAAGTCTCCTGCCAAGACAGGAAGTCTTGGATACATAGATTGTCCAGAGNAAAAGCAAAACATTAAAGTCACTTTGCTCTGCACTTCACTTGGGGCACTTGGCTCTGGGCTGTGTTCTCAGCTCTTCACCTGCTGGGGAGCTCGGTCTGCTGGCTGAACTCTATCGTACTCTCTAACCTCACCCTCCATTTGCTTTGGCTGATTTCAGCTTTGCTTCTTAATGCTCTTGGCCGAACCTCCATTCTTCCTTGGGACTGGGGTAAGGTTGAGAGGGGTAGGGGGAAGGTGAGGGGGTGGTTGAGAGCCCCTCCTGGGCTCCTGAGCTCCTTGAGTCCATCTAATGGGCAAGCAGTACACTGACTGCAAGCGGTATTTGGCTGTAAGAATCTGCTCTTCCAGTTCAATTAATGTTATATTTCCATAACCCTGCAAAGAACTGATTATTATTAAAATTAGTGGTCTGGGGTGGTGAGAGTTCTGAATAGCAAAATTAATAAACAATATTCATTTTGGAAAATATCATCTTGCATTAATTAATTGCCCCTTCATAACACTTCCTCAGCCTGACCTTGCAGCAGAGGTGCTCCAGTCTTCTGATCATCTTCATGGCCCTCCTTTGGACTCACTCCATCAGGTCCATGTCCTTCCTATACTGAGGGCTCCAGACCCAGGTGCAATACTCCAGGTGAGTTCTCACCAGAGCAGAATAAAGTGGCAGAATCACCTCTCTGGATCTGCTGGCAACACATTTTTTGATGCAGCCCAGACCTGGGGAGACCTACTAGCAGGTTTCCAATACCTGAAGGGGACCTACAAGAAGTGATAGGACCAGGAGCAAAGGTTTGAAGTTAGAGATTTAGAGTAGATGTTAGGAACACGTTCTGCACCATGAGGGTGCTGGAACACTGCAACAGGTTGCCCAGGAAGGCAGTTGAGGCCTCATTCCCAGAGATATTCAAGGTCAGGCTTGACAAGGCTCCGAGCAACTTGAACTAGGGCTGGATGTCCCTGCTGATGCAGAGAGCTAGACTAGATGACCTTTGGAGGTCCCTTCCAACCCAAACCATTATATGATTCTCTAGTGTATAAAGAGCTCTGATACTTTTCAGTCAACAGCCCTACACCGTCACACTGTGGCAAAGACAACATTTTCCATTCAAGAAACATCATTCCGCAGAAGAAAGATGAGAGTGCCAGAAAACCCATTTAAAAATGAATAGCAATCTTTGACCCAGGGCTTCAAAACGGTAGGCTTACATACAAGCTTTAAGTGCCCAGATATACATCATCCTTTATTAAGCAGTCATTCTGCACATGATGGCTGAGACATGATGTTTGGAGTCCCAGGGAGTATTCCAGATGTTTCTGTTCCTCCTCTTGCTATTCATGGATAAACTCTCCCTTGATTTATAATTATCTCAGATTGTATGACCTACTTAAAACAATAACAAACACCTGCCCTGTTGCTTTTATTTCTTTTATCCTGGCTTCAAGCAAGTTTCATAAAATCATTTTATTGCATCACTGATCTCAAATACTTTCTGTTCATATTTGTTATTTCATAGATGCATCATGGAATCACAGAGTCTGGAAGGGTCTTCTGAGGTCATGGCATGGCCACTCAGATCAGGTTGATCAGGGATCTATCCAGGCAAGTACTGAAACCCCTTTCACTACCCAAAGGGACCTACAAGAAAGCTGGGGAAGGACCTTTTACAAGAGCTTGTAGTGATAGGACAAGATGGAATGGATTGAAGCTTGAGGAGGGCAGATTTAGAATGGACATTAGGAAGAAATTCTCTCCAGTGAGGATGGTGAGACACTGGAACAGGTTGCCCAGGAAGGTCATGGAGGTGTTCAAAGGCAGGTTGGATGAGCCTTGAGCAAGGTACTCTAGTGGAAGTTGTCCCTGTCCATGGCAGAAGGGCTGGAACTAGATGAGTTTTCAGGTCCCTTCCAACCTAAACCATTCTATGAATGTATGAAAATACCACCACATCTCTGGGAAGGCTTTACTAGTGGTCACTCACATAATTCACAAATCCAATATTTTTTTCATTAATCTAAGCAGAATTTCTCAAGTCTTTGAACTTTCTTCCTGCCATTGAGCACTTCTGGGAAGAGCCTGGCTCTGTCTTCTCAATGCAGTCCTGTTAGGTAGTTGAAGACAGCAGTAAATTATCCCTGAACTTTTGTTCTTAAGGCGGACAGAGATTCTCCTTGAGCATCATTGCATCCTTCAGCCTGGAGGAGGGAATGCTCCCCACTGGTCAGTGCAGACTGGGTTAGGGATCGATTGCGCAAATTGAACATTTACAAGTCCATGGGCCCTGATGAGATGCACCCAGGGGTGCTGAGAGAACCGTCTGAGGTTATCACTCTGCCACTCTCCATCATCTTTGCCAAATCATGGCTGACAGGAGAGATATCTGAAGACTGGAGAAGAGCCAATATCATTCCAGTCTTCAAAAAGGGCAAGAAAGAGGTTCCAGGAAACTACAGACCAGTCAACCTCACCTCCATCCCTGGAAAAATGATGGAGTGGCTCCTGCTGGAGGGCATCACAAGGCACTTGGAAGAGAAGAAGGTTATCAGGAGTAGTCAGCATGGATTTACCAAGGGGAAGTCATGCTTAACTAACCTGACAGTATTATATGATGAATGGGTAGATTCAGGGAGACCAGTCAATGTAGTCTACCTTGACCTTAGCAAGGCCTTTGACACCATTTCCCGTGATATTCTAGTGAGCAAGCTGAGGAAGTGTGGGATAGAAGAGCAGATGGTGAGGTGCATTAGGAACTGCTTACAAGATAGAGTACAGAGGGTGGTGATCAATGGTGCCAGGTCCAGCTGGAGAGCTGTAACCAGAGGAGTCCCCCAGGGATCAGTGCTGGGGCCAGTCCTGTTCAACATCTTCATCAATGACACTGATGAGGGCACAGAGTGTCTGCTCAGCAAGTTTGCTGATGACACCAAGCTGGGAGGCTTGGCTGATACAGCTGAAGGCTGTGCAGGCATCCAGAGAGACTTGGACAGACTGGAGAGCTGGGCACAGAGGAACCTGATGAGGTTCAACAAGGACAAGTGCAGAGTCCTGCATCTGGGGAGGAATAATAAACTGCACCAGTACAGGCTGGGAGGTGATCTGCTGGAGAGCAGCCCTGTGGAGAGGGCCCTGGGGGTCCTGGTGGATAACAAGTTAACCATGGCACAGCAATGTGCCCTTGTGGCCAAGAAGGCCAATGGGATCCTGGGGTGTATTAGGAAGAGTTTGTCCAGCAGATCAAGGGAGGTTCTCCTCCCCCTCTGCTCTGCCCTGGTGAGACCTCATCTTGAATACTGTGTTCAGTTTTGGGCTCCCCAGTTGAAGAGGGACAGGGATCTGCTGGAGAGGGTCTAGTGGAGGACTACAAGGATGATGAGGGGACTGGAGGGCATGGCTTATGAGGAGAGGCTGAGGATCCTGGGGCTTTTTAGCCTGGAGCAGAGAAGACTTAGAGGGGATTTGATAAATGTTTATAAGTATCTGAAGGCTGCCAGGAGTGGGGGACAGGCTCTGCTCACTTGCTCCCTGTGATAGGACAAGGAGCAATGGGAGTAAGTTGCAGCAAAAGCGGTTCCACCTCAACACAAGGGGGAACTTCTTTACTGTAAGGGTCACAGAGCACTGGAACAGGCTCCCCAGAAAGCTTGTGGAGTCTCCTTCTCTGGAGACTTCCAAGGCCTGTCTGGATGTTTTCTTCTGTGATTTGTGCTAGATTGTGTGGTCCTGCTCTGGTGGGGGAGTTGGACTCAATGATCTCTTTGGGTCCCTTCCAACCCCTAATATCCTGTGACCCTTCAGATCCCTGACTACTTTGCCTTACCCTCAGTTGGACTCAGTTATGTCAGAGGCCTCTCTGTACTGGGCAGCCCAGAAAAGGACATGGCTCCCAAAGTGATTCATGTCCTATGGGCTTAAATATGCTACAGTGAATTTACCTCTGTTTTCATAGCCCGGATATATTTCTGTTTATAACCTGTTTGTTTCAATCTATCCTTGTAATTGCAATATTTATAGTAATAGCTTGGTATGATGTGTCTTGAATATTGTGTTATAGATTGACTAAATGCAGCATTTGATTAAAATAATTCTTTTCTATATGGACCCAAGAACACTGGCAAGCAAAATCTTAACTCAGTTCATTTCATAGATTCACAGAATGGTTTAGGTTGGAAGGGACATTAAAGATCATCTAATTCCAATCCTCCTGCTATAGGCAGGGACACCTCCCACTAGACCAGGCTGCTCAAGGCTCATCCAACCTGCCTTTGAACACCTCCAGGGAGCAGGCACCTATAGCCTCCCTGGGCAACCTGTTCCAGTGTCTCAACACCCTCACTGGAAAGAAATTCTTCCTAATCTCCAGTCTAAATCTGCCCTCCTAAAGCTTCAGTCCCTTCCCTCTCATCCTATCACTACAAGCCCTCATAAAAAGTCCCTTCCTGGCTTTCTTGCAGGCCGCCTTCTGGTATTGGAAGGCTGCTCTAAGGTCTCCCTGGAGCCTTCTTTTTCCAAAGGGAAGCCTGTGTGGCACTCTCAATAAACAAATTTCACATAACATTAGAGGCCATTATGTTTTAGCATTGGAGAACAATATTAAATAACAGATGTCCACCAAAATAACTACCAGGAAAAAAAGTTACCAAAAAAAAAAATAACCACTTGAGAATGTTGTAATTCAGAAAATCACAGCATTCCATTTGCTTAGGCTTCCAAGAATCCATTACACATTAGCCTCACACAGCTAATCCTGTTAGCAAATTGATGATGCAGTGTTAAAAGGAAGGTGAAGTCAGTGCAGTCACATGCAAATACCAGGAATTATCACCAAAGTGCCCCAACAATTACCACAGTCCAAATACAAAGACAACAGTCAGGTTATGCTGTAGAGATTATTTTTTATCGTAGGATGAAGTCCCCAAGACTATTATGACAAAGGAAAGGCTGGGAAGCAAACATGAAGAGATGTGCTGCTTCCATTTGACAAAAGTGGGAGACAGGATGCTGAGTGCTGAAATAAATCGCCTAAGGCAACACATGAAGATACACGTGCTGAAACCAAATCTTCTGAAGCCCAGACTGATGTCTTAGAGCTCTGGCTTCAGCTCCTGTGCATTAACCCATCTGCTGTTCAGCCATGATTTTTCTTCCATTTAATCGAATGACAAATCTCTAATGGCCTTAATAAGCACAGGACAAGCACAGGACAAGCACAGGACCAAAGATCAAGAATGGGGTAAGTTTCTCACAGGGTATTTCTGAACCACAAAATGTTAGGGGTTGGAAAGGACCTCAAAAGATCATTCTTTTGAGATAACTCACTTTGTAAAGATGCAAGATTCAAAATAAAGCACACTGACTTCAAACAAAGAGTATGAAATTAATAAGCAGGTTCTATTTACATTTCAATGTCATACCACAAGAGCCAGGCAGTAACATTTATTTACCAAAACTTAGAGCCTAGCTCACAGTGAAGACCTTCCCAGAGCATTAGAAAGCAAATAGCTGTGCAGCACAGAAAGTTTCCTGACACTCTACCACCAAGTGCACACACACAACGGTGCATATTTGATTGTTCAGTGTTCAGCAACACACAGAAAGAAGCCCTGCAGACCACCTCTGCAACAAATCAGGATGAGAGAAAAGATGAAAACAAAAAGTTGCAGTAAATAAACTTGTGATAGTCCTTCACAGAATCCCATCATGTTGAAGATTGGAAGGGACCCATGGAGATCATCTGGTCCAGCCCTCACTGCTCAAGCAGGGTCACCAACAGCAGATTGCCCAGGATCACAATGCCCATGTGGGTTTGGAATCTCTCCAGAGAAGGAGACTACACAACATCTCTGGGCAGGCTGGTACAGGGATCAATCATCTCACAGTAAAGACGACATTCCTCACGTTTAGATGGTACCTCCTGCGTCTCAGTTTGTGCCCACTGCCCCTTGTCCTGTCACAGGGCACCACTGAAGAGAGTCTGGCTCCATCTTCTCGCCCCTCCACCCTTCAGATATTGATCAGCTTTCAGACAATAGATTTAGTACATCTACTATTCTGCTGCTGCACATGCTGTAGAGCCAAGCTCAGCTCAGACACAAACCAAACGTATAAGTATTTGATGGGACTCCATGGGCCAGTAATTTTACCCCTAATGTGAAATGGTTTTAAACCAAAAAATATTATTGCATCTAAATGGGCAGAATGTTATCACTTGTGTATTACAGTCAGTCACAAAATCAGCCTTCATCCACTGCTGTTGCCACAAACTTGCTCCCAGGGACACCAATGCAGCTCTCTCTCCTTCAAACAGCAGTAGCAGTGGTTGTTACATACTGAAAGACATCACAGAATTGATTTTAAGCTGATTAGGGGAGCATAAGAGCATGTGGTCATTCCCAGTTTTATCTTCCTTTCTGTTTCCATTTTGTCACAGATTTGCAAGCAATTGGAGAAAATAAGATCTTTTCTCTAGGCACAGTGATAAAATCTTTGTGTTCTGTTTGTGGACAAATTGGTACAATGTTTGCATTCCAGATAACTTCATTTTCTCTCATAACTGGATTTCATTTTACCAAGTGCTTGCTTACATTTTAAGCCTGGAGGAAACAGTTGCCAGTCACAACCTGTATTAGGGAAGGCAACAGGTTTTGTTGCAGTTGGTTCAGTGACGAGAGACACAAGTGCATTTCACAACCCTGATGCTGCAGCAGAAACTGAAGCATCTCATGTAGAACTGCAAATGTTCTGCGATGGGCAACGTGGGGCAAGGAGCTGGGGACAGCCAGGGCTGGCAAATGAACTCTCTGGCTTCTCCTGCTGTCCATTCCCTCCTCTGTGCCTGGTTTTGAGAGTGCAGCCTGTGAGAGGAGAGGCTGCCAAGGAGCTGGTTGATACTGGCTCTGTGCCTTTGGCATGTGATGAGCCTCCTGAGGTAGTCAGGTTGCAGTGCAGTGACCTTAATACCTTTAATACTTTATTAAAAAGAATGAAACCCTGTTATTATCTCATGAAAGACAGTTACTTATCAGTGCCTGTGACAGTAAATATATCCTAGTAAAGCAGTACAAGATATCCTAATTATTAGGTAAAAATTGCTTTATCAGTTGTATCCACAGAGGAGTGAAGCACGCATACATGACATAGAGGGAGATAATGCTAATGCTGGAAAGAAAATAGGGTCTACAGAGAAGGTTGAGAGATTGATGTGTAGACATATCAAACTGTGCTTCTGTTCTGCTTAAGGATGAAAAGGAGACCATTCAACCTTTGAACTACATAACAGACAAATGGAACAACAAGCCAGAGTGATTCTGTTAGTACAGTCCTCCAAATTTCAGAGGCAGGGTGAACAACCCCCCAGACCCACACTCCTTGGTGTCATTACTATACTATTCACACTAAGGTCATTCCATGGGATCAGATACATCAGTTGCAAAACCCACAGAAAGAGCAGGCTGACCAAGGCTCAGGGTCCAAGAGCCATTGCTACTCTGAGATGCAGTAATGGCCTGAATTCAGTCAGTTAGAAGCTATAGCCTAAAAAAACCTCACCAAATCCTAGGCAAAAGCTTCATCCCTTTTTGCTGACTGAACTCCATACACAGCACATGCACACCAACACCCCAGAGATCCACGCACTAAATCTTAAGGTTCAGATTCATAGGTTCATAGAATGGTTTGTTTAGAAGGGACCTGAAAGACCATCTAGTTCCAAGCTCCCTGCCACAGGCAGGGATACCTTCCACAAGATGAGGTTGGTCAAAGTGTCATCCAACCTGGCGTCAAACACTTCCAGGGAGGGGGCAAACTGTTTCAGTGTCTTACCGGCCACGCAGCAGAAAAAAAATCTTCCTTATCTCCAGCCTATATATGCCCTCTTCAAGCTTAAAGTCATTACTTCTTGCCCTATCACTACAAGCCCTTGTAAAAAGTCCCTCCCCCGTTCCATGAGTGGTACCTTCTTGTGTGGGTCCTAAATAATTTGTTGCCCCTAAGTAATTCCTACACAGGTAGCGAGGATCAGTTACACACCAAGCATTAATTACATATTAGCTGATACTGCCCAGAACATGCGTATAAAAGATAGATAAAATTACAGAATCCCAGGATCCCAGCATGGTGGGTACTGTAAGGGACCTCTGGAGATCATCCAATCCAACTCTCCTGCTAAAGCAAGCTCACCCACAGCAGGCTGCCCAGGATCACAATGTCCAAGTAGGTTTGGAATCTCTCCAGAGAAGGAGACTGCACAGCCTCTCTGGGCAGCCTGCTCCAGCACTCTCACATCAAAGCAGTTTTTCCTCATGTTTAGGTGGAACTTCCAGTGTTCCAGTTTGGGCCTTCTGCCCCTTGTCCTACTGCTAAGTACCACTGAAAAGAGTCTTGATCCATCCTCTTGACCCTGCCCTTTAGTTCTTGGTCAGCATTGAGAGGATCTCTACTGAGGCTGCTCTTCTCCAGTCTAAATAGCCCCAGGTCTCACAGTCTCTCCTCCTCCCCACAGAGACGCTCCAGTCCAGTACTCCAATTTGATCAACAATATTAGTGATAAATCACATTTTAGCCTGCAGAGCACTAACCAGGGTTGAAGTACAAGGTTATTTAGCATGCTGCTGTTGGATAAGAAAATACTCTGCTCAAACAAGTGTGTGGTACCTTCAGCTAGGCAAAGCTCTTCAGTGACCCGATACAGACACTCACGTATTAGCATTTTTGGTCAAGAAGAACTGGTATAACAGGGCCGTACAGCAAAGGGCACTTAATTTATCACTTGGTACATCTAACACAGGATTCAACACCTGCAGTGTTTCTAAATGGCTTCCTGTGTACAGCTCAGCCAGTTTCCAATGAAGATAAAAGTGACAGCAGTGATTAGTCTTGTTTGCATTCCGGTTGATAAACAAAAGTTACATGTGTATTTGAATAAATCATACCTCATGAATTATGAAATGATACAGCATCGGGATGATGGAAACCATTGATTTCTGTGTCTGCCTAAGGGCAGACAGAAAGAACAAAAGAACAAGATTTATAGAGTATTCACCAGGAATACTTCAAAACCGATGTGCCTCTTCCCTGTGAGAGCAGATCAATAGAGTAATTTTATGTTTAAGCTAAGACACGGGTATGGCTGGTGAAACCTTGTCTCCGATTCCATCTCGTCTCACACATATGCAATGATAGTCACATAATGTCTATGGCAGCAAGATAACACTTCGCTGCAAGCTCCTGGCAGCACAGATCACATTTTTGCTCTACATCTTGCACTTAGCACAAGCATCCTGGGGCTAAGTGACATTTGCCTTCTTTGCTCGACAAAAGAAAATGCTACTTCGCTTCAAACAATTAATGACGTGTTGTGAAGGACAGGGTGACAAATAGACATTTCCAGTCTTACATGCAATAAGACAGGAAAGCACTCAGGAACCAGCCTAAGCTCTTCTCCAGGAGGAAAACGCATCAATGTGTTGAGTTTCTTTCCATGTTTTTCCCCTCCTATTTTTTCTGAAAGGTTTATAGCCAGGTCCTGCAGGACATTCTGCCTGCTGCTGCTGTGTCTGCCTATGACCAGACTGGGCATGCCTCCTCCTTAGCACACACTGATAGTGGACACTACAGTCAAACAGGACACAAATCTTCCTCGGGTTGCAGTCTTTTAATGGGAGAAGATGCAGGACTATGGCTAATCCAGCAGGAGTCTGTGCTGCGTGGTTGGTGTCCTGGGAGAGGCACAAGAAGGACGTGCCAGCTTTCCAGCTGGGCAGAACGGTATCTCTGTTCTTATTGAAAATGCTTTGGCAGCAATCACAGCCTCAGGACAGGATTGAGCCAAAGTTTGCAGCAGGAGGGAGTATCTTTTTGGAGATCAACTAATGCAGCTGGAGAATAGACAAGCTGTCAGATACACACAGGAATTTTTCAGCTTCTGCTGGATACCAAAAGCCTGGACTCAGGAGAGATACTATTCATATGGAAATTTATAATCTCCCCTATATTGGTCCTTTCCCTGCAATCCCTTCAGTGTTCCCTAAAAGATAATTTACCTGTTCCTCTCTCCTGTATAAATAATTCATAAATACATAGAATTATTTCAGCTGGAAGGGACCTTAACGATCATTTAGTTCCAATTGCCCTGCCATGGGCAAGGACACCTTCCACTCGACCAGGTTGCTCCAAGCCTCATCAAACTTGGCTGCTTTCAACTCCTTCAGGGAGGGGGCAACCTGTTCCAGTGTGTCACCACCCTCACAGGAAATAACTTCTTCTTTGTATCCAGTCTAAATCTGTCCTACTCAGGCTTTAATCAATTCCTTCTCATCCTATCTCTACAAGCCTTTGTAAAAAGGCCCTTCCTGGCTTTCTCCTAGCTCCCCTTTGGGTACTGGAAGGGCACTATAAGAGGTCCCTGAAGCCTTCTCTTCTCTAGGCTAAACAGCCTCAACTCTTTCAGTCTGTCCCCACAGAGGGGGTTCTCAGCACTCTGATCATCTTTGTGGCCTCCTCTGGATTTGCTTCAGCAGCTTTGTGTCCCTCTTATGCTGGGGCATCAGAATCAGTCACAGTGCTCCAGGTGAGGTCTCACAAGAAAAAGAGCAGAGGGGCAGAATTATTTCCCTCATCCTGATGGTCACACTTCCAATTGCTTTCCACACGAGCTCACCCTCCTTGTCTTCACTTTATTCAGTCAGCAGCACCTTGTTTTTCTTTCTGACTGAACAACACAACCACTTGAACTCACAAATATTTTTTCTCAGCTTCTATTCAGGTCTGGAGTTTGCTGCTCCTGTTTCAGAACAGTCTTGTCCTCCTGAAACCTCATCCATTTTCCCCAAGCATCTGAGACACCAGGGAGAGAAAACAGCTGCAAAGAGTCTGGAGATGCTCTTGCTGTAACCAAGTAACTGTTATTATGAGGCACAGAATGGGTAATGTTGAGGATGGTAAATGACATTTTTGTTGTCAGGAAGTTACTAGGTAAGGGCCACTCATTGTTAATCATTAATTGGCTAGAAATTCTTCTTTATTAATGCCATGAGGCTCTTGGGATAGAACATATAAATAGCATCTGCAATTAAACATATATACAGAGAGTATGCCTACACTGTCTGAGAAGTGAAGGTTGCTTGGTGGAGACAGAGACTTTAATTGCCTTTATTTAGGGGGGGAAAAAAGGCAAAGTTTCTAAATAAGGACTGTGATTCAGCACTGTCTGCAGGATTTACAGTCCCATAGCCCACAAAAAAAAAAAGTATTAACAATAATTTACCACTAACAAACACAGAGATATAACCCCATTTTTTCAGAGATTTAGGGCCAGTTTACTATCACCTGAGCAAAACAAGTAGCTGCTATCTTTCATCTTCATAAAAGGATGAAAGAAACCCAAACCAATCACCCACTCCAGCAAGATAAATATTACATTTCATTTTTAATGAAACTAAAATGTAAAAATAGACTGCTCTCTTTGGAAGTTTTGAGGCCAGCAGATACAACCCAAAATGTGTCACACTCTTCTGAGTTTTACAAGAGTCAAATTTGCTCAGAAGAGGGTTCCTTCTGTAATCTTTGGAAGAAAAGACTGTAGTGCAGTTTCATGTTAATAATCCTGGGTTTGAATTTCAGTTTAAAACAGGATTCAAGGAATCACAGAATAACACAAGACAAAGTCCTTTCTTTGAGGCACAATGAGCATTCTACCTGCACTTATTAAAAGCTCAAGTACCCTTGAGATCACTTCATGCAGCTACAGCATTGTACTTTGTATGCAACCAGTTACACATAATATTGTGGTACAGGAACAGCCAGAGAGCCAAGGAACAAACTCATTCAAAGGAAAAGAAATCACAGTCTCAGGCCAAAGAACAACAAATGTGCACCTCCACATAGTACTCCCCTACTGCCTTCCCAGGCAGTAGGACAGACCTAGCACCAACAGGTCACTTGTAACCCACTGCCTTTGGGAGAAAAGCCTTCACAGCGGCAAAAGACAGTGCTGCCCATAGAGGACTTACTGGCTTTGCTTTCTGGAATGGAATCATCTATCAGCTCGGGCTGAGCATCACCAGCCATGCAGTCTGAGCTCCATCAGGATCTCTACCTAATGTGTTCAAGAGAATGTATGCTCTGGTCAACAGTCAGCTGAAGAGGACCCAGAAGTGTGCTCAGGTGGCCAAGAAGGCTGGCAGCATCCCAGCCTGTGTCAGGAATATTATGACCAGCACGACTAGGGGAGTGATGGTTCTCCTGTGGCTCTGGTGAGGCCACACAGCTTTGGGGTGTTCTGGGTCACTCCATGAAGGACATTAAGGTGCTGGAACAAGTCCAGACAAGGGCAACAAAGCTGGTGGAGGATCTAGAGCACAAGTCTTAGAAGGAGCAGCTAAGGGAGCTGTGATTATTTCGTCTGAAGAAAAGGAGGCTGAAGCGAGAGCTTCTCTACAATTCCCTGACAGAGCTTGTAGCTAGGTGGGGATTGATACTACTTCTCCCTAGTACCAAGTGTCAGGACAAGAGAAAAAGGCCTCAAGTTGTGCAAGAGGAGATTTAGGTTGGACATGAGAAACTCTTCTCTCCTGAAAGTGTTCTCAAAGATTCAAACAGGCTGCTCAGGGAGGTGGTCGAATCCCCATCCCTGGAGGTGTTTTGAAGAGGAGATGTGGTGCTGAGGGACATGGCCTTGCAGCACAGAAGCTCCTTGGTAGAATTAGGCTAACGTTTAGGTCCTCTGATCTTAAAGATCTTTTGCAGCCTAAATGATTCTGTAATCCTACACACACGTGAGCTTGGGGTGGCTCTGCTGGTGACACTAACCTATGTCCACTTCCCAGAACACAGTGCAAATAGCCAAGGGAAAAGGGAACACCTCCATCCATTCCACAGATTCACACAAAGTCACAGATTGCATTGGCTTGGAAAGGTCTGCCCAGAGTCCTCTCTCTCTGGGCTGAGCAGCCCAAATTCTGTCAGCCTGTCTTCATAGAAGAGATTCTCCAGCCTTCAGATCATCTTCATGGTCTCCTCTGGACCCCTTCCCCACTCTATCTTTCCCCTTCTATGAACAGAAGTTCCAGATACTCTAAGAAGGTGCAGAGAGGTGGAATGAAAAGCAAACAGAACCTCTGATCTAACTGTAGATGTGGCTGAAGTCAACAAAACTATTCTGAAAAGGAACCTAAAGTCTGCCTATTCCAGTCAAAGCATCCCAGAAAGGTGGCTGCTAGATCATTACATATTACGGTGTCTTGAAGCCAATAATAGTAACAAGAAATAATTTATGACTACTGCCCTGTTTATGGCCTCATCAGAGTATGACTTAAACATTGCACAGACCTTGGACTGGCCCTCAGCAAAGACTGAAAAGTTTTATTCTTTATGAGCCTTCCATGATGGCTATTTACTGAAGAAGAAAGCTGGTGTAAAGTGTGAGAGCAGAAAGTTTTCCCTTGGTGTCTCTCTTGCCATATGACTAATGTGCCCTTTTGATTTCTATTGTATGAAAATCCACTGGGAGGTTTAGGAGAGTTTTATTGCAGAAACCTATCAGATCTTATTGGCCTTCTAGGCTGAGTAGTGGTAGGCTGTTTCTCACAGCTCTGCTTTGTTCTCTAATGCTGTACCTCTCTCCTTGAGCTGCTCCAGTGAGGTTTCCACTGCTAAATCTTGGCTTGCAGGGAGGCGTAGGATGGTTTCTGTAGCCTGACTTCTGTGCCACAAAAGATTGCAAAAGGTGTCCTTAAAAGTGACAGAACTGGTTGCAGAAGAGCTCTCTTTTCGGTTCATAAACTTCATCGATTTTTTTCTCAAATATGCCGTTAAATTCAGAGTCAAAAGCAGCTGGATGGTGCAAGCCTCCCATGCAAACAAACACTCCCATTTTTGGATGCCTTCCAGCCACATTCTCATGCAAGATTGGTGGAAAGCAGTCTTCATACTGGTGATTCTCCTCTGGTATGGCTAGAATAAAATGTCTGCAACAGCTGAAGATCTTACATTAGCCTAACTCTACCAAGTCTGGTGCTAAGCTGTGTCATTCAGCAGTAGGGAGGGAGGTTATTCTTCCCCTGTACTCAACACTGGTCAGGCCACACCTTGAGTACTGTGTCCAGTTCTGGGCTCCTCAATTCAAGAGAGCTGTTGAGGTGCTGGAACGTGTCCAGAGAAGGGCCACAAAGCTGGTGAGGGGCCTGGAACACAAACCCTATGAGGGGAGGCTGAGGGAGCTGGGGTTGTTTAGCCTGGAGAAGAGGAGGCTCAGGGCAGACCTCATTGCTGTCTACAACTACCTGAAGGGAGGTTGTAGCCAGGTGGGGGTTGGTCTCTTCTCCCAGGCAACCAGCAACAGAACAAGGGGACACAGCCTCAAGTTGTGCTGGGGGAAGTATAGGCTGGATGTTAGGAGGAAGTTCTTCACAGAGAGAGTGATTGGCATTGGAATGGGCCGCCCAGGGAGGTGGTGGAGTCACTGTCCCTGGGGGTGTTCAGGAAAAGACTGGATGAGGCACTTAGTGCCATGGTCTAGTTGACTGGATAGGGCTGGGTGATAGGGTGGACTGGATCACATCTCCTCTTTGAAACACCTCCAGGGATGGGGATTCAACCACCTCCCTGGGCAGCCTGTTTGAGTCTTTGAGAATTCTTTCAGGAAAGAAATTTTTCTCATGTCCAATTTAAATCTCCTCTTGCACATCTTGAGGCCATTTCCTCTTGTCCTGCTGTCCTGGAAGGCTAATAGGCCTATTAGATGTCCTGGCTTGCCCCACCTTTCTGCTGATGGGGGAAGCAAGGGTGGGAGGAAAACAAAGGCGTGGGCCATTATGTCCCCTACCAAAGTGATTAAACAGGTACTCACAGGTGTTTAGGTACTTGCTGGTATCTTGCCCAAATAAGGGTGAGCAAGCCTTGGATTCACCTAATATGGTTAGTTTTGCAAATGCCATTCTGAGTGGTGAATCTCCATGGCCAAAGGAGCCATAACACTCAGGCAATAATATAAATGGAGCTAGTGCTACAGAATCACAGAATTATTGAGGCTGGAAGAAACCTCTGAGATCATCAAGTCCAGCCTATGACCTAACACCACCACATACACTAGATCATGGCACAAAGTGCCACATCCAAGCTATCCTTAAACACTGACATGGACAGCAACTTCATCACTGCCCTGGGCAGTCCATTCCAGAGTCTAATTTCCCTTTTCATCAGGAAGTGCTTCCTAACATCCAATCTAAACCTCCCCTGGCACAGGTTCAGGCCATTCCCTCTTGATTTTGTCACAAGTTGCCTGGGAGCAGAACCTGACCCCCACCTCACTACAACTTCCCTTCAGGTAGTTGTAGAGAGCGATAAGGTCCCCCCTGAGTCTCCTCTTCTCCAGGCTAAATATTCCCAGCTCCCTCAGCCTCTCCTCACCAGCCTTCCCTCCAGTCCTTTCCCCAGTGTCATCACTCTGCTCTGGCCATTACAGAATCTGTGATTCTGTAACGGAGCTTAGTTGCAAACAATTGAGCTGCCTCTGCCTTGCTGTCTCTGCCTCACTGCTCTTGGACAATGTGTTCTGCTCTGCCTTGTGCTTCAGACCAGCTTAGCTCTGATATTCTGGGCTTCAACTACCTGGAAACTTAAGTGCCTCACGTTTACCAGGAGAAGGCATTTAAGTGCATCATGACATGGCAAGAAGTGCCACGGACATTGTGCTCTCTGCACATCTACAAGAGATCCTGCCTGCACCTCTGCAAATCTCCATGCCAAGAGGAACCAGGATCATGTCAGAGATTGTCTGCCTCCTTCCCAGAACCCTGGGAAGATCTGGAAGCCTCCCAATGGGCCAACACTGCCACAAAGGAGCCAAGGAGTATCTTGAAATTTCTACTCCACTGCAGTGAGTAGCACAGCCTTTCCCTAGGGCTCCAGGCTACTTACAAATAAGCGGAGCAAAACCATTTTGTGGCTAAACTTTTCCAGTTCTTCTGATTCTCCTAAATGAATTAATTGCCCATAAGCATCCCTGTGAAGACTTTCCCAAATGAATTAAGAACCCCAAATTAACTAACTTGTATATAGTTGTGGGCAGGGCTTTTGGAAATAAAAATAACTATGTATTTTATAATTCCTGCCTCATTAATTGCCACAACCAATTCACCTGCCACATGATGCTAGGGAAGAGAGACCAATTCCCACCTGGCTATAAACTCTTTCAGGGAGCAGAGGAGAACAAGAAGGCCTTCCCTCAGCCTCCTTTTCTTCAGATTAAATAACCATAGCTCCCTTAGCTGCTCCTCATCTATGAAAGGTACAGACTGAAGTGATGTGTACCTGACCCATCTTTAGCTTCAGTGCAGCAGAGCAGCAGTAGCAAATTTAAGGCAGAGAAAGCCTCACTCCTCCTCTTGCTAACCACAGGAGTGGAATATTTTACATTGCAACAATGCTGCAAGACTGATTTTTTCCCTTGTCCTTAGAGAAATGGGGCACAGCCACAGGCACAGGTCAAACAGCTATTTGTGACATCTCACAGCAACCCACTGCAACCTGAACTCAACTAAACTTTGGTGAAGTCTGGAACTACAACACAGTTTTCTTGCTGAATCAGGTAATCAGTCACAAAAAGAATGAATTCTCATTCCTCCATATTCAAGGGATAAGAGAGCTGGGGGTAGAATTCCACTAAAACCGAGGTCTGAATCTCCTTCCTCTACAGGGAAGAATAATCAGAAATGCAACTCCAACAGTTAGCAGCTCCCATGCACATGAGCTATTTTGGTAACTTGCATTGTCAGATGGATGAAAACATTTAAGATACATCACAGAATGGTTTGGGTTGGAATGAATCTTAAAGATCATCTAGTTCCAAGCACCTACCATGGGCAGGGACACCTTCTACTAGATCAGCTTGCCCAAGGCCCCATCCAACCTGGCTTTGAACACTTCAAGGATTGAAGGGTTCACAATTTCTCTGGGTAACCTGTTCCTCATGGTGATGTTAATAATTAAAAATGCTCAGCATGCTATGAAAGCAGCTTACATTTGGCAGGGGAAAAAAAGGATGAACAAATAATTATTTTTTTTTAATGGAGGACTTTTTTTTTTTTTTTTGAGACCACATTTAGCTAAATTAATTTTAGGAAAAAGATCTAATTAAAAATATCTCACTCCAGAATATCAAATTGTAAAATCTTTAAGGTTGCAAAAGACTTCTTAGATCACCAAGCCCAAGCACCAGCCCAACACCACCATGAGCACAAAACCATGTCTCAAAGTGCCATGTCTATGAGTGTTTCAGGGATGGTGCCTCCACCATCTCCCTGGGCAGCCTGTTTCCTGTTCCAATGCCTGACCACTTTTTCAGTAAAGATTTTTTTCCTAATATCCAACCTAAACCTCTCTTGGCACAACTTCAGATCATTCCCTCTCATCACAGAATCAATCAGGTTGGAAGAGACCTCCAAGATCATCCAGGCCGACCTATCACCCAGCCCTATCCAGTCATCTAGACCATGGCACTAAGTGCCTCATCCAGGCTTTTCTTGAACACCCCCAGGGATGGTGACTCCACCACCTCCCTGGGCAGCCCATTCCAATGCCAATCACTCTCTCTGTCAAGAACTTCCTCCTAACATCCAGCCCAGGCCTCCCCCGGCACAACTTGAGTCTGTGTCCCCTTGTCCTGTTGCTGGTTGCCTGGGAGAAGAGACCAACCCCCACCTGGCTACAGCCTCCCTTCAGGTAGTTGTAGACAGCAATGAGGTCTGCCCTGAGCCTCCTCTTCTCCAGGCTAAACAACCCCCAGCCCCCTCAGCCTCTCCTCATAGGGTTTCTGTTCCAGGCCCCTCACCAGCTTCATTGCCGTTCTCTGGACACGTTCCAACACTTCAACATCTCTCTTGAATTGAGGAGCCCAGAACTGGACACAGGACTCATCCTATCACTTGTTACTTGACAGAAGAGACCAACTGCCCACCTCACTCCAGCCTCCTTTCAGGTACTTAAAGACAGTAATAAGGTGTTTCCTAAGTCTTCTTCCAACTCCACAACATCTCTGTACAGAACATCTCAGTATACAACATCTCACTGGCCATTCAGGACAGTTTTCCCTATGAACTCTTTTTAAACGTTCACATAGCAACACAAATTACAGACTTCTCCCACACATCTAATTTTTCTCATCTGGTTTTCTGCAAATAGGTTGTTGTGTTTTACCTTCACTCAATGTTTATCTCTCACAGAATTTCTTTCATAAAAACTAAACATGAGCCAACAAAGATCATTGGCAGATATGTGCTGAGCTTCATCCAAAGCAGTGTGAGCAGCAGGACAGGGAGGTGATTCTGTCCTTCTGCTCCGCTGAGACCTCACCTGAAGAACTGCATCCAGTTCTGACGCCCCTACAGCATAAGAGGGACATGGAGCTCCCGGAGCAGGTCCAAAGTATGCCACAAAGATGATCAGAGAGCTGGAGAACCTCCCCTATGGGCACAGGCTGAGAGAGTTGAGGATGTTTAGCCTGGAGAAAAGAAGGCTCCAGGGAGACCTTAGAGCACACTTCCAGTACCTGAAGGGGGTTACAAGAAAGCCAGGAAGGGATGTTTTACAAGAGCTTGTAGTGCTAGGATAAGAGGGAATAGACTGAAACTTGTGGAGAGCAGATTTAGACTGGATATTAAGAAGAATTTCTCTCTAGTGACAGTGGTGAGACATTGGAACAGGTTGCCCAGGGAGGTGGCGGATGCCCCCTCCCCGGAGGTGTTCAACGCTAAGCTGAATGAAGCCTCAAGCAAGCCGCTCTAGTGCAAGGTTTCATTGCCCATGGTAGAGGGGTTGGAAATAGATGATCTTTAATGTTCCTTCCAACCCCAAGCATTCTATGACTCTACAAACCCCTTGTTCAACACATAAAAAGCACGTAAACAATTAGCCTGAGCACTAACATTCAGGAGCATCTAAAATGTCATCCCCTACTCCATTTTAATTTAAATGTAATAGCAAGAAGAATGTCAACGCATCTTAAAAAGAAGTTATTGCTGCTTTCTGCGTGCAGCAGTCTATGATTCATCAGCTGGCACAGAGAAAATCTTTTGCTGCAATACTAAGCAGGTTATAAAACGTCATTTGTGGTTTACTTTTGCAGCTGTTTTAATCTATCATTATAAACCCATCCAATTAGAACAACAAAAATGAAAGCTGCATTTTCAAAGTGCTGTTTCTGCCCAAATTAACTCTTTCACTTTGACATCCCACATTTTTGCCTTATCATTTTTCCCAACATTGCATTTGATTTTTGTGTCAAAGAATGGCACAACAGGTTGGGATTTTTTTTTGTTTGTTTTAAAGGAGAGCTATGTGAAACTTGCCCTGATTTCTATGGAACTAGTGCTGGACAGTGTCACGGGTCAGGGCTGGGCTGGGCTTGCCACAAAGACAACTGCCAGAGACTCTCTATGAATCCCTCTGCCTTCCCAAAGAGAAGAGAAAGGGAGTAATGGAGAGAGACTGATGGGGTAGGAAAGAAACTAAAGCAGCTGGGATGGAAAGAAAAACAATCAAATGAAATAGAGACAAAGAGACACAAACCTATGTGGAACCCAACCTCTGATGGCAATGATGTCACTGAAACCACTGATGCTGTGGACAGGCACTGGGGAAGTCCCAGACTTCATTCAGCAGCAGATGGGAACTGATTTCAGGAGCTAAATTCTAGAACTGGATTCAGAAACACGCAGACTGTGATTGAAGGCAGAAAAATGGCCAAAGTCTTCCTAGGATACCAGCCACTGAGGAAGCTTGACCCTGGTGGTCCCTCAGCTTGATCCTGAAGATGACATTCATGGGATGGAATCCCTTGTTGGTCAGTTAAGAGTTACCTGTCCTATCTGCTCAACCCCACAGGTGCCATCTGTGGCTTACTGCACCTCAACATTGGGCACAAGATGTGGCAGTGCCCTTGGTATGCAGCCCGCACCTTGATAGTGACTCCCTCATCAGCTCTTCCCTGCTAGCAGCAGACCCTGGCTGTGCAAACCTGCCCTGAATTGCAGAAAATGCCTCAGTGAGCAGAGCCTGAGCTTAGAAGTCAAATCTTTGAACAGAATCAGTTCTGTTCCAGTTCAAACCAGGACAGATGCGTACAGAGCTTTTCAGCAGAAACCTACATGCGCCACACCAAGAGACTGCAACCAGAAGCTGGTAAATTTGTTCCCACTGCAATTCCAAGTACTTTGAACTCATTTTTTTTTATGAACTTGTGTTAATTATATTATCAGATTTTATAAAATACCACAAAATGGGAAATTCTGGTCTATAACTTTGAGGCAAACATCTGCTTTGATAGTAAGGTGCTACTTACTGGTGTGCTTACAGCAGGCAAAACCTCCCTTTCTGAGCAGCAGGAAGAGCAGCAGATGCCCAACCTTGCACACAGCTTCTGGCATGAATTCCAAGCAGGTTAAGGCTTTTCAGCCCATTGTAAAGATGAACAGAGCAGCACGAAACCAAAATGTTGCCCTCATGCCTTTCCGAGATGGTAACATGCTTTGGTGCAGTATTTGTCCCTTTGTTCTAAATTATACAAACCAAATATTACAGACCTAGACCCATCTCATACTATTGCCAGCTCTCTCAGGAAGAAGGATTTTTCTTTCCAGTTCTTTAGGACTAGTTAAGAATGAATCCAGACTTCTCTCCAAAATTTCCTGGGGATGGACTTGTACAAGAAAATGTATCTTGGGGCGCTGACAAAGGATGTATGTATGTATGATGAGTTATCTATTGTATCTTTGTTATAGACACAGATTTTTAGCAGGCTGCCTTTTCCTCACAATGCAACAATGAATGTTTTTCCACCACTTCGTCTCCTTCCTGTCTCAGCACACATGAAATAGAGAAGGAAACTAAGTAGGATCAGGAAATAAGGTCCAGAAGAAAGGAGTACACATTCCCTTCAAGTGAGAGAAGCAGTAGAGTTTACTTAAGGTAGCTGCATCTGGCAGGTGAGGTGCACCATAGAAACAAAATACACAAGGACTCACTTCATTCTGCTCTGGTGAGACCTCACCTGGAGTACTACATCCAGCTCTGTAGCCCTCAACACAGGAAGGACACAGACCTGACAGAGTGGGTCCAGAGGAGGGCCATGAAAATGACTGAGGGATGCAGCACCTATACTACAAGGACAGTCTGAGAGAGCTGGGACTTTTCAGCCTGGAGAAGAGAAGGCTCTGGGGAGACCTAATAGCAGTCTTCCAGTACTTGAAGAGGACCTACAAGAAAGCTGCAATGTTAGGATGAGAGGTTTGAAATTAGAGAAGAGCAGATTTAGATTGGATATTACAATATTAGGAATTAGTCCTGCACCATGAGAGTGCTGGCACTCTGCCAAGAGCCTGCCCATGGAGGTAGTTGAGGTCCAATCCCTGGAGATATTCAAGGTCAGACTCGACAAGGCTTTGGGCAGTCTGATCTAGTGGAGGATGTCCCTGCTGAGTGCAGGAGGGTTGGACTAGATGAGCTCTGGAGATCCCTTCCAACCCAAACTATTCTATGATTCTACGATTCATTCTAAATCAGCACACCAGACTGGACTCACTGTATAAACAAGCAACACATTCTGCACTCTCCTTTCTCCCTAACAGTCCTTTTCATTTTCCTGCTCTTCCAAGTTCCTAACTGTCCTAACTGCCTGCTGCATGGGAAGAAACTGTTTGCCCAGGGAGAATGCAGCTTAATTAGTCTCTCCATGGTATTCATCCTGCTTGTTTTCTTGACAGTTAGAGAAGCAACTCATCTGACAAAAACATCCCAAATGTGTTTCATTTCAAAACCAGATTTGCCAGCCTCTTGCAGGCACTTAGGCTGTTTCTCACTCACACAAAGCTTTTCTGCTGTCAATCTTACTTTCAGCAGAAGCAATGGTAAACTGGAGACTGAAAGCTGTCTGTGATGGATAATGATGTGCACACATCTCTTTGTTCTCCTTTCATAGATCCATGGATTCATAGAACGGTTTAGGTTAGACTGGAAAGATTATCTAGTTCCAAATGCCCTGCCATGGGCAGAGACATCTCCCACCAAAGCAGCTTGTTCAAGGCTTCATCCAACCTGGCCTTAACACCTCCAGGAAGGGGGCACCCACAACCTCCCTATGCAGCCTGCTATAGTGTCTCATCACCCTTATTGGAAAGAATTTATTCCTAATCTCCAGTCTGAATCTCCCTTTCCCAAGCTTCAATTCTTTCCCTCTTATCCTTTCCCTACAAGCCCATGTAAAAAGTCCCTTCTCAGCTTTCTTGTAGGTCCCCATCAGGTACTGGAAGGCTGCTCTAAGGTCTCCCTGGAGCCTTCTGTTCTCTGGGATAAACAGCCTCAACTCTCTCAGCCTGTTTCCACAGGGGAGGTTCTCCAGCTCTCTGATCATCTTTGTGGCCTACTCTGGACCTGCTCCAGCAGTTCCATGTTCCTCTTATGCTGAGGACACCAGAACTGGATGCAGCACTCCAGGTGGAGTCTCATGAGAGCAGAGTAGAGACTTCCTTTATTTCTCATTGCAGCCTTTGGATCCCCTGGTTGTCCTAGAAGAGTGTTTATGCTTCACAAGTAAAATATTTTTTGCCATCTACAAGAACTTTTTCAAGGACCAGAGTAGTGCTAGAGAGCTCAGGAAGCTATGGGCAGGCTTCTATTTAAAGGATTTATTCCTGACCCATAATTAACGACTTAAAATAAAACCAGCTGCATTATTCTTTCTGCCTTCACATAATTTCTGGCATTTTGTTAATACAAAAACATTCCTCAGAGAAGAAAATTGTCAATGTTGAGTCCTCTGAGGTTCAGGAGCAGAAGGGGGTTGTCTTTCACTAGCAGCACTGGATTTCTCTCAGGGAATGATTTTGCAGTGCTTCTGGGCCAAGATGTTGATCTGTCAGGATATTATGTTGACCATATCATAGCAGTTATCCTTTTTCCTTGCTTTGAGACTCTTTGAGCCATTTTTGATCCATTAACTTTCTATATGACTTTCATTGCTATTTGGAAACCAAAGCTACCTGCAGAGTTTAGTGTCATGGAGGCCTTATGGAAATCCCTATGTTACAGTGCGATGTCCTCTCTGAGAAGGTCCAGAACATAGTATACCTAAAAGATTTGAGGCAGTGGAATACTTAAAAAAAAAACAAACTTTCCATAGTCCAAAGCAATTTAAAATGTTTATAGCACCTTTATACTTTTGCTGCAAGTGCTCCAATTTGGGTATCAGTCAAGCTGAGTGTTCATAGCACAGCTCAGGATAAAGTGAACTTATTAACAAGTAGAAGCATCCAAAAGGAAAATAAAAAGAGACTGTTCAGAAAGGTAAGCTGGGGAAGAATAACACTCCACAATAAAAACCAGAAAAACCCCAAACCAAGACACAGTTTTAGTTGACTAAAAAGCTGCAATCAGAATTTCTTGTGGTCAACTATGGATGTTGAGCTGAGAGAGGAGAAGTAAAAGTGAGAGTCTCTCACCATGAAAATAAAGAGAAATAAATGCAGCTGTAAAATTTCAGCAATAGCTGAGATTTCATCCCAGGAACATCCTCCTTCCAGAACAGTTTCTCATCTGCAGGTGTCTGCATCATGGATGTACTTTATTTTTTTCAGAAAACAACACAGCAGTGGCCAAACATTTTGAAGAAGGCCACTATATTTTCCTGGCCTGCTAAGGAAAAAGGTATTTGTTGCACCACCTCCAAGTCACCTTTCTTCTGCATCTAGCAGAACCCTAATAAAAAAGCAGGGCAAATCAAGCTGCCACAGGCAAGACTTTAACTCAGTTTACCCTCCTAGCCTACTCCTCATCCTCTGCATCCATCTGAAGTGCTTAGTTCTTCAACATCCAGATACATTCAGCAAGATCTTGGAGACCTTGACACTCAGATGACATCAATTTTATCCTTTGCTCTTCTAACACACCTTCTCGCACTCCTACATCCAGCCAACTGTTTTCCATCTTCATAAGTGGCCACCAAGCCCATATTTCTAGTAGGTCTCAACTACTAAAACCACTCCTGTCCCTTAGAACAGCCATTATTGTCCTTCACCAGTCATTAGTGTGCATATTCCCTTAGACAAATAACTGGTTTGAAACACAGGTTTAGTTGCTTGTCTGTAAAGGAGCATAAAAGCAGCTGCATTTGTGGCCAGCAGCAAAAGCTGGTTTATGTTGGTTAACCCCCCAGAGCAGTACCTTGACAGACACAATCTGTGTTGTTTGCAGGCACTATAGTAACCTTGAAGCAATATTACCTCAAAGTTAAAATCTCAAACTACAAAAGAAGTCATCTACTCTATTAAGACAGTACAAGAGAATTAGACATGTTAACTACAGCAATGAAACGTGGCACTGATGATGTATCCTCACTCATGATGACATTAGAATAGAATCAACAACTTCTCTCACATCCCTGATTTCAGTGGTGACCATAAGCATGTAAAGCTCTAGCAGAGGAAGGTCTCCCCCTGAGGAAAGTGTTATATAAGCAACAACCTCTTACAAGGGAAAAAATAAACAACAGAGAAACCACAGAAACTCAGAACAGTGAAGGGAGGATGGGATCTCCAGAGATCATCTAGTCAAACCCTCATGCTAAAGCAGGGTCACCCATAGAAGGATCACAATGTCCAGGTAGCTTTCAGATCTCTCCAGAGAAGGAGACTCCACAACATCTCTGTGCAGGCTACTGCAGTGCTCTGGCACCCTTTCAGCAAAGAAGTTTTCCCTCGTGTTTATGTGCAGCTTCCTGTGTTCCAGTTTGTGATCATTGCCTCTTGTACTATCACTGGGCACCACTGAAAAGAGTCTGGGTCCATCCTCCTACCTCCCCCATCCTTTAGCTAATGTTCATCCTTGAGAAGTTCCCCTCTAAATCAGCTCTTCTCTAGGCTAAACAGCCCCAGGTCACTCAGCCTTTCCTCCTCACAGAGATTTTCCAGATCCCTCAGAATCTTTGTAGCTTCCACTGGACTCTCTCCAGTAGTTCCCTGTCTTTCTTGTACTGGGGAGCCCAGAACTGTACCCACTCCTCTCAACATAGCCTTACTAGGGCAGAGTGGAGAGGGAAGTGAACCATTAAAGATACGTTTGGTCTGTAGGGTTTTCTGTAGCGACCCTTTAAAGAGAGCCTCTTTACGGAATCTGATCTGGCATTGAGGTTGGATCAGATGATCTCCAGAAGCCCCTTCCAACCCCTGTCATGCTGTAACTCTGTGGTAATGCATTAAACACCATCTCATTTACTTTTCCTTGACTCCTAGAAACTTACAGATCTACTGTTTTGGAAAAGAGTTTAGAACATGATTAGGAAAGAGTAATAAAACCAGCATGAAAAAACAAAGCTTCAAAGGATGCCCTCCTCCTGGCCTCACCTCCACAAGAGTTTAGTAGGGCCTACTAGAAATCCTTGACACATATCTAAGGTAACAGAGTAGTATTGTTGAGACTCGCAGCAGACCTCCTGTTGGTACTAGGTTGGTGAGACACTGCAACAGGCTGTCCAGGTGGATCATGGATATTCCCTCCCTGGAGGTGGTAAAGCCCAAGTTGGATGAGGCCTTGAGCAAGCTGATCTAGTGGAAGGCATCTCTGTCCATGGCAGGGGAGTTGGAATTAGACAATCTCTAAGGTCTCTTTCAACCCAAACCATTCAATAAATCTATTTGCTCCTTCTGGCCTTATCTCCCCAAGAGTTGAACAGGTGCTACTAGAAGACTGACACAGAGCTCACACAGCTCAAACGACAGAGTCCTATCATCAGGTCTCACATCAGACCTCCTGTTGCAACTAGGTTGAATTTCCCTGCCGCCAGCAGCAGCAACAGCAGTAGCAGCACATTCACAGTGTGTGCACCAGGTATGCTTCACCTTTACTCTGAGCCTTCTTCAGAAGATTTTCAGAATTTCCTGGAAAATACTGGCAATGCCCTGTGCCAGTTTGGGGTTTATTTCTGTATTGTGCAATTAATTTCTGCAGTTCTGTTTGGTTACCTAAGAAACAGTCACTGGGTAAAATCTGACTGATTATGTTGTCAGGTTGATTGTCAGCACCGTGGGTAGAGTTTCATGGGGTGTATGTGTGTAGGATAGGAAAAAAAATAAATACTTGACGATGTTGGTTCTTTTTAGTAGTAGTATTGAAAGAAAGTAGACAAAAACTGGGAGAAATTAGACTTTAAGGAGTTTATTAAGAGCCAAATTACATTCTGAGATTAATTCAACCAAAGAAAGGAAAAAAAAGAAATAGGCCTTCCAGGCACAAAAAAAACAGAGATGGTTTTACAGAAGCAAACTGTATTGAAAGGTTGGTAACACAATAGCTTCATAAACTCTGCAAGATTTTAATAAGCATTGAACTTCTTTCCAAAGCTCTGTGCTTTCATTTTTCACTGCCTTCCACAAAAACACAGAACCTTATCCTGGGAGTTTCCAGTGTCGGAATCTCTATAGACTTGCTAGAGATGTGGGCACTGGCAACATGTGCAATTTAACCTGCAGCCCACATTATTTAGATCAAAAGAACCTGCTAAACAAAACCTAAAAAGCTACCTGAGAAAGGAAGAGCTTCTTATGGCTAAGTATGTGCAGGATGGGTTTTGTATGAGCACTGTTCTATGTCTCGTGTGAAGAAAGAAGCAGCCGCATCCAACAGAGCTAATGCTGCCATCACGGCAGTGAGGAATCTTAAGAGGAAGGAAGGAAAGGACATCACTGTATGGCAGAATGACAAACCAGCATTTTGTCAGGGGTCTGATGATACTGGAGAGGATCATTCTCGCTGAACACTGTAATTTGTATAGTTTTTTTCATTGAGCTGTAGTAAAAGTCTGCATCAGAGAACAGATATGTGTCTGCAAATCTAAAGGTGGGACTTGAGCATCTCTCCTGTGAAGAAAGACATAAAACCGGAACCGTTTAGCCCAAAGTAGAGAAGGCTGAGAGGGGAATCTTATCAATGTCTATAAATATCTGAGGGGTGGATGTCAAGACAAAGGTGCCAGGCTCTTTTTGGTGGTGCCCAATGAAGGAATAAAGAGCAGCAGGTACAAGCTAGAAAATAGGAGTTTCCACATTAATGTGAGGAGAAGTTTCTTTACTGTGAAGGTTCTGGAGCCCTGGAACAGGCTGCCCAGAGACGTTGCAGAGTCTTCTTCCCCACAGACAATCAAAACCTGCCTGGATGCATTCCGGTGTGACCTGCCCTGGGTGACCCTGCTCTGGCAGAGGGGGTTGGACTGGATGATCTCTGGAGGTCACTTCCAACTTCTAGCATTCTATGATTCAGTGATTCTCTTCTTACAAATGCTCCAGTATTTTTTGCAGATGGATTTTTTTTGTTTCGCTCCCTCAAACACAGTTCTAACTACACGGGAGATTTGCTGAGCAAAATTATGACAAATTAGCCCTTTCCTTCCCTTGTGAGACCCCCTCACACTGCATTTGCAACATCAGAAAGTACACTGACAGCAACTGCACACCTCAGTGGTAAACAATGTCGACAAAAGATGGTGCTGGGGGGAGAAGAGGGATTGTTCCAAGTATTTCAGTATTGCTTCTCCTAGCATAAGTGCAGAACATGTCCACCAAGGATAGAACTGCACGTAGAATAGAGAAAGCTCTGTGGAACAAGTAGTCATAGTGGAAAAGAAACATCAGTCTCATTTCACTAGTCCTGAGCTCCTAAAGAGCTCCTCTGCCTGGAGAGTAGCCAGAGGTCTCTGGGTGCAAGTCCCTACAAGGTCAGTTATTTTTTCACTCATTAAAAAATAATGTCAGAACCACTGTAGCATAGTGGCTCGACAGCCTAATGTATCCTGGTTAGTGCTCTGGCCTTCTGCTCTCAAATATCAGTTGGGGATCAAAATGCACAGCAAAACCTCCATGAATTTCCAGGTCTGTTGCACTGGAGCAGAGAGGGTCTTTGGGTTTTGATATTATGAGTAGATTTTGCTTTTGTGAAGGTAAACAGACCATATGTTTGGAGACATGACTGACTTCTAAAGGGATTTGAAAGAGCACAGATCCATTTTGTTGATTATTTCTATAATGAGGATTGACTGAATAAACACATTACCAAAAATCCAAGGTGCTGGAAGAGTGCTCCAAATGAGAGTATAACTCCATGCTGCTCAGCATTTACTGCTAGGCATGAGATGTTAATGGACAGGCTACCTGGGAAGTAAGAATCCCATTAATCCTGTTCTTCCAGTCACATTAACATTTCTGTATTTCCTCCTCCTGCACTGCAATAACAAAGATTTATCCAGGATTAGGTTTTTCTTTTTTTTTTTTTTTTTTTTTTTTTTTAATTTTTCTATTATTTCTCTCAGTGAAGATAGAGATTGGGGAAGAAGACTTAAAAAAATGCTAAGACCTTGTTTTTGTTTGGTGACCCAAGGAACTTATGTGAGCAGAACAATCCCTGTTATCAATAGAGGCTGAGGGATGAGATGACAAAGTATCTCTTCAGAAAAGGACTTGGGAGTTCTGGTGGCTGAGAAGATGGGCATGAGCCAACAATGGGCACTTGCAGCCCAGAAGGCCAATGGCAGCCTGGGCTGCATCAAAAGCCGCAGATGGAGAGAGGTGAATCTGTCTGTCTGCTATTCTAGGTGAGACTTTGCCTGCAGTACTGTGCCCAGCTCTGGTACCCTCAACACATGAGAGACATGGACCTGATGGAGCAGATCCAGAGGAGGGCCACAAAGATGATCAGGGGGCTGGAGCACCTTTGCTGTGAAGACAGGCTGAGAGAGCTGGGGTTGTTCCGCCTGCAGAAGAGAATGCTCCAGGGAGACCTAATAGCAGCCTTCTAGTACCTGCAGGGGGCTACAAGAAGGCTGCAGATGGACTGTTTCCAAAGGCCTGCAGTGACAGGACAAGGGGCAGTGGCTCGGAATGAGAGAAGAGCAGATTTAGACTGGATGTTAGGAACAAGTTCTGCACCATGACAGTGATCGAACACTGCAACAAGTTGCCCAGAGAGGTAGTTGAGGCCCCATGCCTGGAGATATTCAAGGTCAGGCTCAACAAGCCTGTGAGCAACCTGATCTAGTGGAGGATGTCCCTGCTGACTGCAGGGGGGTTGGACTAGGTGACCTTTGGAGGTCCCTCCCCATGTTAGTTGAAGGTACAAACATTTTCATGTTGAGACTGTCCAGACAGGTATTTGCCAGCTGTTTAACGCCTCTGTAGAAAAGGACCTTACAACTCCCCCCCAGCAACGGCTGAAGGGGGAGTTCCATTAAACCTTTCTCCACAATGCCAGGGACGGGTCCATTTTCTACTGCTGTTTTATTTCTCCAGCTGATGATTAAATAACCCACCATGCAGTTGCCTTATGGCAGTCAGTAGAAAATTAAATATTTCCTCATGCAGAGTTCATTAGACATCAGAGTTTCCCAGATAATTCGTTAGGCCTCTATGAATTCCTAGGGAATATCATAAAGCTATAATTTTTGGTATATTCTCCTCCAACCTATTATGGAATGCATTTCATTTTCTCCTATCTAAAGCACAGTGAATGAAACTATTAGAGAAGAAAGCACATCTGGATCCCATTTACTACTTTTTTTTTTTCATTCAGATCAACATAACAGAATGAACTCAGTTATTCAATATTCTTTACTCAGGGGAGTAAAACAAAATCAAAATGAAAGAACTACTACATTGCTCCTCCTACTACACAGCACTAAAGAGTTTTGTTGGGTTTCTTTTTACTTCACTCTGTACTGCTTTTAAAGCAAGAGTCTTGTTTCGAATGACAGAGTACCTCCTGGAGAAGGAAAGAGCATCTGGAGGAATGAAAAAGCTGCCAACTCAAATTCACACCTTAAAGCCCCAGACGTACCTCCTCAACACTGCCTGTGCTCAGCTGAATTAATTTAGCCTCACAACTGCTTTCCACATGAAAAGTGATATCTTCACCTAGGTGCTGTAAAAAGGTCCTAGTTTAGATGTGGCACGTTGACTCACTGGGCTAATACCAAGACCGGGCAAACAAGGTACAAGTTACCCTTCTGAACCCTAATGAACACTGCCAAGTGCTGAATGAATAGAGTTTCATGCACCGCAGATCATTCCATTTTTAGGTCATCTCACATTTAGCAGCAAGCCCCAGCAGGTGAGTGGGCTGAAGGAAAAGCCCATGCAGTGCTAAAAGGAGCCCCATCATGTTCCACATGCCTATGGAGGCAGGAGAAGGAGCAAAGAAGGGCGGAACTCATAATGAACTTGTGTCATTTGTAAGGTTATAAGGGGAGAATAAGGAGAATATGTGATGTCCTTTCTTCTCTGAGCAGTTAGCTATCTGCAGTAGGTTTGGCAGATCTGACACAGTTTTATAGGTTTCAGTCAACCCTCCTCCTCTCTTCAGGGGAAGAAAAATAAAAGGAGATACAGTTGGACAAAAATGGTATTAGGAAAAAATACTGTGCAATGTAGCCTAGAAATTGTCATGGCAATAAATTGCTCACCACCAAATTTGGTACAGCAGGGAAAGGAAGCACTCTGCTTTAATGGATATAAGATCATAGTCATAGAATGGCTCAGGCTGGAAGTGACCTTAAAGAGTATCTAGTTCCAATCTCCAGAATTTCTTCCCAATGTCTACCCTAAATCAAGCTTCTTCTGGTGTCAAACCATTACCCGTTGTCATGTCACTCCACGCCTTTCCAGAAAGTTCCTAGCCAGCTCCCTTGCCCTCTTCAAATATTGGAAGGCTGCTCTAAGGTCTCTCTGAAGCCTTCTCCTCTCTCAGTCTGTGCTGAAAACCCTCTGATCATCTTTATGACCATCCTCTAGACCTGCTCCAACAGTTCCATGTCCTTGAGCTCAAAGAAGATTTAGCATCATGCTTTCACACAGACATTTCAGAACAGCTTTACAGTGCAATTTGTGCACAATACTAAACCTCCATAAATGTGTCTGAAATTAATTTTGTCACAAACCCCAAATTTGATAATTTTCCTAACTGTCAGTATTGTCATTACTTGCTCTTTGAGACATGAAGTCCTAAAGCATTGGATATGCTGCTGATCTCACTTATGGACCATGCTCACTAGCAGTTCCATAGTCACCTCTCCATCAGGTAACTGCTCTGCCATCAATAAGGCACTTCGATCAGCATCCATTCCCCAAACCTACCAGCCTGTCTTCATAAATCATACAACTGTTTTGGTTGGAAAAGCTGTGGATGAAAGTATCACAAGACTAAGCTGTTCCTGTCCTGGTGGCAGTATTGTATAGAACCACAAAATCATTACACTTGGAAAAGACCTTCGAGATCATTGCATCCAACCAGTATCTAAATCCACCAAGTCTGGAGCTAAACCGTGTCCCTCAGTACCACATATCCACCTCTCTGAAAAACCTCCAGGGATGCAAATTCAATCACTGCCCTGGGCAGCCTGTTCCAATGTTTGAAAACCCTTTCAGGGAAGACATTCTTCCAATATCCAACCTAAACCTCCCCTGTTGCGACTTGAGGCTGTTTCCTCTCATCCTATCACTTGCTACTGAATTCAACGTTTTCTTTTGGCAAACACTTGCATGCAAGAGAGGGAGTCTTAAAACTGATCACAAATGTTAAAAATGACTCTTCTCACAACTGTCCATGAAGTCTGACTAAATGCTGAGCATCGATCTGGGTGCTAGCACACATATTTGTGTGCTCCTGTGATGCCACACACATGGAGAATTATGGAATCATAGAACTGCTTAGGTTGGAAAAGCTCTCTAAAATCATTGAGTCCAACCATTAACCCAAAACCAACGTAGCCATTAACTCATATCCAGAAGTGCCATGTCCACACATTTCTTGAACATCTCCAGGGACAGTGACTCCACCACTTCCCTGGGCAGCCTGTTCCAATGCCAGACTACCCTTTCAGGAAAGACTTTTTTTCCTAATATACAACCTAAGCCTCTCCTGGTGCAACTTGAGGCCATTTCCTCTCATTCTATCACTTGATTCTAGGGAAAAAAGACCAAGCCCACCTCACTCCGACCCCCTTTCAGGGAGTTGTAAAGAGCAATGAGGTCTCCCCTCAGCCTCCTCTATCTCAGGCTAAACAATCACAGCTCCCTCAGCACCTCCTCATCAGTTCTGTTCTCCAGACCCTTCACCAGCTTTTTGCTCTTCTTTAGACATTCTTCAGCCCCCCAATGCCTTTCTTGTAGTGAGGTGCCCAAAACTGAACCCAGTATTCAAGGTGCAGCCTCATCAGTGCCAAACAGGGGCATGACCACATCCCTGGTCCTGCTGCAGCACCTGTTCACATATCCACGTCTCTGGCACAGCTACTCATTCTGCCATGTGTCTTTAGTAGGGTACCAAATACAAATCATCAAAAGCCAAATTCTCCTAAAATGATGAAACGAGCCACCTCTTTAAGAATTCCAGAGCAGTGGATAGAAGAATTAATGATTCAGGTGTACAGGGCTCTTGGGAATCTGATGTGGATTAATCCAGACAATCCAGTTCTCAGCATTTCGTTTAACTTCAGCAGCCCTCGTTATAAGTAAAAGCAACTCACCACGTGCTGTATAAAACCAGCCTGAATCCTAGAGACAAAGCATTTGGTGGCCATGCATCTTCTGTCTTTTTATTGAGGTCTCTGTAACAATAACTACTACAGTTTGCAGCAGTACAAAACCTGCAAGCCTATGGTTTGCAGATTTCAAAGAAGTAAAGCTGTTCAGTAGAGCAGCATTCCTGGCTTCCAACTGGTAGTGCCCTACTTACATTGTAAGTACCACTGGCCAAAATAAATACTAGCACAGGTGACCTTCTACTGTGACTAAGTGAAACCTGAACAGAAAAAATAAATCTCAAAGTCATTTTTTTTCCAACATAAAGTGCTGGACACTTTCTGACCCTCACATGGCTGTGCCAGGCACATAAAAAATGGGGTGTAAATTCCCATTTTTTCCCCACTTGCTTCCCCACAGGTCACAGAAGGTCTTATGCCAAAGCTTAGCATCCTAAAACCAGTGTCAAGTCAAACACCAGCCACAGTATAATACAATGCTGAACAACAAACCAGGGTGACAGTTCCCACAGAGCTTTGGATCCATTGCTTGTAACCCTGAAAACTGCTACCTGCTAACTGACACAGGAAGATATTTTACACAGCATTCTTGTGGGAAAGAGAAACAGGACCATGACATACAACTGTATGGCTTTCTGCACATAGAGATGCTGTAGCCAGGTTTCTCAGTGCACAGACAGTCCAGCCTCTCCAGAGCACATCTCAGAATCTTCTCTAGCATCTCTGAATCATAGAATCACAGAACATTAAGGATTGGAAGAGACCTCCAGAGATGTTCAATTTTGCTATCAGAGCAGGATCACTTATAGAGTGGACCACACTGGAATGCATTTGAAAGTCTCCAGAGAAGTAGACTCTTCAACCTGCCTGGGTAGCCTGTTCCAGTGCTCTATCATCCTCACTGTAAAGAAGTGTTGAGGTGGAATCTCCTGTGTTCAAACTGTGTTTGAGCTTGTACCCCTTGCTGCTTGTTCCATCACTGGGCACCACCAAAATGAGCCTGGCACCTTCATCTTGACACCCACCCCTCAGACATTTATAGATGTTGATAAGATCCCCTCTCAGCCTTCTCCTCTAAAGACTGAACAGTCTCATCTCTTTCAGTCTTTCTTCATAGCAGAGATGTTCAAGTCCTCCACTCATCCTCACTGCTCTCTCAGTTGGACTCTCTCCAGTAGATCCCTGTCCCTTGAACTGGAGAGCCCAAAACTAGATACAGTATTTCAGCTGTGGTCTCACCAGGGCAAAGCAGAAGGGGAGGAGAACCCCCCTAGCCTTGCTGGACACTTTTCTGGATGCACCTCAGGATGCTGTTGGTCCTCTTGGTCACAAGGGCACATTGCTGTCTCATGGCTTCCAAAGACTTTCTCCACAGAGCTGTTTTCCAGCAGGACAATGCCTAGTCTGTATTGGTGCCTGCTGTTACTCCTCCCCAGCTGTAAGTAACTGAAAGAGCTCAGCGTTGATGTATCTCCACCCTTCCTCCTGGAATCGCCTGCTTTGCACACACCTGAGATGCTGACAGGAAAATATGCACTGTTTTGTTTTCTTGATATAATTATAACAATCTCAATTAGAAGATTCTGATGGCTCTGTTACAGAATGATCTCTTTGTAACATCCCTCAAATGTACTCACTTCATCATCCCTGACTCTTCGATGCCTTTTGTTCTTCTTTTGTTATGAAGAGAACAATAAGCGTGGAATACAGTGACACAAATTAGAACAGCTTATTCTCATTAACTCCTCTTGCAAAGAGAACAGAGACTGCACAGGATCCATGACAGCTCTGGCAGATGCTGATTTATAGTGCAGCATCACAGCTGAAGAAAAACATGAATGTGGGTTTGCCTGCACAAACGGAAACACAAAACAACTGGCTGGGCAAAACCCACTCCTTTCCCACCTTGTACTGGGAACTCAAAAGCATTTCATGTCTTATTACCTGCCTCAGCCCACTCAGTGGACAATCACAGAATCATAGACTGGTTTGGGTTGGAAGAGACTTCTGAAAGTCATCTAGTCCAAGCCCCCCTGCAGTCGGCAGGGACATCCTCCACTAGATCAAGTTGCCCAGAGCCTTGTTGAGCCTCACTTTGAATATCTCCAGGGATGGGGCTCAAACACCTCCGTGGGCAACCTGCTCCAGTGTTTCACTACCCTTACTGTAAAGAACTTGTTCCTAACATCCAATGTAAATCTGCTCTTCTCTACTTTGAAGCCATTGCCTCTGGTCCTATCACTGCAGGCTCTTGAAAACAGTCTCTCTCCATCCTTCTTGTAGACCCTCTTTGAGTAATGCAAGGCTGCTATTAGGCCTGAAACTGGAGAAGAGTAGAAACTGGAGAACATATTCAAACAAATTCGAACATAAAAGATTTCACCTCAACATAAGGAGAAATTTCTTTACAGTGAGGGTGATGGGGCATTGGAACAGGCTGCCCAGAGAGGCTGTGGAGTCTCCTTCAAAACCTGTCTGGATGCATTCCTGTGCGGACTACTCTAGTGGATTCTGCTTTGGTAGGGAGGCTGGACTCAATAATCTCTGGAGGTTCCTTCCAACATCTAAAGTTCTGTGATTCTGAACAACCCTGGCTCACTCAGACTATCTTCATAACAGAGGTGGAAAAAGGTGAAACTTTGTCCCTCAAATGGGTTGACCATGGTTGGCAAGGCCACAATAGCAGTAGGGAGTAACAACAATGACTCCGATGAACAAATACGAAGTTCAACTGCCTCATTCCATTTGGTAGACAATCACAGAATGGTTTGGATTGGAAGGGACAATGAGGACTATTCCTGCTTGGCAGAAACCAAAACAGTAGTAGAGTCACAACAATGACCCTGAGGAAAAATATAAAATTAATTTGTTGGTTTTTTTCTAACAACTACCAGCAAGCATTGTGAATAAAAGCACTTTGGCGGAGGATTTCTTTCCTTTTCAACTACTTTAGGGCAAACCAGTTGATGTCTATCAAAAAAAGAAAAACATGCAAAAGAAAACTGAGATAAAAGAAAGGGCAGGAGAGAGATATTTCACCACCTTTGGATCCAATGCTGTATTGAGTTGTGTCTTGATCAAGACACACATAGGTGGTGTGTCAATGTGGTTGAGTGCATGTAGGAGGTGGTAGAGAAAAGCAGCTGCTGCTCTGCCTCTTCAGGGCTTGATCCATTTCTCTCCTAATTCCCTTTGTACAACAGTTCCAGCCTGAGATGACAAAAGACAAGCCAAGTCCCTTATTTGTCTTAGACACCACTTCATGTTGTGCCCCTCTAAACCTGCCTCCTCCTCTTTGGCACTAATTTCTTGCAGGGATAGCTCTGTTTGGTGACTCTGTGCTCTGTATATAGGACCAACACAGCTGCCAGTACAGAGCTGTTGGCTTGTGCTAGGAAAGGCACAGGGCACACTGGAAACCAGCTTGACTTTAAAGGTGCCTGTTCGACTGGATCAGCTGTGGAGATCACTTCCAACCCAAATCATTCTATGATTTACAGCTGTAACACAATGGGAACCTGAAACATTCCCAGGTCAGCAACATGTTCTCAAAAAAACTGATTAATTCTCCAAGATCTGTTCTGAGGTTTCCTTGCATCTCTCCATAAACAACTGTTGGCAGGTCTCAAAAACTGGTTTGCACTCAATTGCTTTGCTAATCTGCATATGCAAATAGAAGCAATTAAAAGTTAAGTGTCAATTTCCATAAACATTACAATATTCTACTAGAAAATATCCATGTGCCTGTGAAATACTGAGCCTAATTAGACCTCAGGAGTATATATAAATAACTTCTATTGTGTTTCCATTTTGAACTTAAGCTTTCAGGCCCTTGAACTCCAAAAACAAGGCTTTAGTGGTCACATCGCAAGATATTTCTGCATCTGATCTTTTAATAATAGGAGTTTCTGCCTTTAATAAGCACCAGGCCAATTTAAACTCATTTACAGAATGAAACAATTTCTCAAGAGTTCCCTTTTCCACAGGTCATTGTTATTACTTGGGACTGAGTAAGAACAATTTATCAACACTAAATATCACTTTCTGCTAGCAACTTCAGGTCTGCATGGTGGTATTTAATGAATAGGGGTCATACTTCATGCCAGGGAAATAGATGCTAGTTTGCCAAGCAGCAACATGCTTCTGACTTTAATTATGAGAACTTTGTGTGAACCAAACTCTGCCTTTTTAACAGGTAAACACAAAAAAAAAAAATTAAAAAAAGAAAAAAAACCACAAAAAAACCCAAAAAAAAAACCCCAAAAGCAGAAGAGAAACAGATCTAGTTCTACAGAATAAATGTGTGTGCTTCTTAGCTGAATCACAGAATCATAACAGTCATAGAATGGCTTAGGTTGGAAGGGACCTCACAGAGTCTCACCACCCTCAGACTGGAGAACTTCTTTCTGTGATCCATTGTCAACCTACTTGTCCTCAGCTCCAAACCACTCCTCTCTGTCCTGTTTCTAGACACCCTTATAAAAAGTCTCCAGTCTTCCTCTAGGACCCCTTCAGGTATTGGAAGGCAGCTCTAAAGCCCCCTTGGAGTCTTCTCTTCTCCAGGCCCAACAACTCCAGCTCCCTCAGCCTATCTTCATAGCAGAGGTGCTCCAGCCCTTGCATCATTTTGTGGCCCTCCTCTGGACTCACTATAACAGCTTCATGTCCTTATGCTGGGGACATCAAAACTGGATGTGGTATTGAAGGTGAGGTTGACATGCAGAGAAAAAAACCTTATAACCCAAAAGGCTGTACAGGAGGTCTGTTTATTAAGCACCCTGTGCACTGGGGATCTCTCTGCCAAAGAAGGTGCACGCCCCAGATCCCAACCTTGCAGTTTGTATGTTGTTACTTTTTACATATTTGTGAGAGTTCCAGGGAAAGTTTATGCATGTACAGAGTACTTCTGAGAGCTGTCTTACATCTGCCTGCCCATGGTCCTTCTCTTTCACACAAACGGGTGCTACCCTGGTGGTGTTCTCTGGGGCCCTAGGGATGAAGGCGACTGCCTGCTTTGTGCTGTCCTCTTGGTTGCAAAATTCAGGGAGGTGGTGGAGTCACCGTCCCTGGAGGTGTTCAGGAAAAGACCGGATGAGGCACTTAGTGCCATGGTCTAGATGACTGGATAGGGCTGGGTGATAGGTTGGACTGGATGATCTTGGAGGTCTCTTCCAACCTAGTTGATCTGTTCTATAAAATGTGCTGAGCCATATAGCTTGTCACTGAGCCCAAACTGCTAGGTCGGTTCCGGCCAGTTTCAAGGTCTTGTTTCTTTATCTTGATGTCTCTGGGTCCCAGGATCTCTGTAAGAGTCGTTGTTTCCTTATCTCAATGCCTCCGGGTGGGCAGGTATTTCACAGCTCATCCTTCCTTAGTTTTAGGTACACAGATAGGTAGNTCCTCTTGGTTGCAAAATTCAGGGAGGTGGTGGAGTCACCGTCCCTGGAGGTGTTCAGGAAAAGACCGGATGAGGCACTTAGTGCCATGGTCTAGATGACTGGATAGGGCTGGGTGATAGGTTGGACTGGATGATCTTGGAGGTCTCTTCCAACCTAGTTGATCTGTTCTATAAAATGTGCTGAGCCATATAGCTTGTCACTGAGCCCAAACTGCTAGGTCGGTTCCGGCCAGTTTCAAGGTCTTGTTTCTTTATCTTGATGTCTCTGGGTCCCAGGATCTCTGTAAGAGTCGTTGTTTCCTTATCTCAATGCCTCCGGGTGGGCAGGTATTTCACAGCTCATCCTTCCTTAGTTTTAGGTACACAGATAGGTAGAGTTATATGACTGCAAAGGTATTCCTACTTTTAAACTCCATCAAGGTCTCAGCAGAGCAGAGCAAAGGGGCAGAATCCCCTTTCCTGCCCTGCTGGCCACACGCCTCTTGATGCAGCCCAGCATATGGCTGCCTTCTGGGCTGCATGAGGTTACTGCAAGCTATAAATTCAACAATACCCCCAAAGCTTTTTCTTCAGGGCTGTTCTCAAACCACTCTGCACCCAGCCTGGATTTGTACCTGGGGTCAGCCTCACCCAGATGAAGACATTCTGATTGTTACCTCTAGAGTTTATACCAGCTTCAACTCTAATGAAATCAAAGCAGCACAGGACTCTAACTCTAAAGTATGATCTATCTCAAGCAATGCTTGTTCCCATTTTCAGAAATTCAACTTCCCTTTTTTTCCCTCAGGGTTTTAAGTGAAAAATGGAAAATAGGGTCAGACAAAACCACTGCTCTTACAGTTTTCTGCAATATATGTTTTCTTTACATCAATAGCAAAAAGCAAGTGCAGACATAGGTAAAAATAGAATCTGGTGAATGATGTGTATGTGCAGGACTGATCATTTGCTAGCATTTAATGTCTGTGTCCTTCATGTTTCTGTTTCTATTTTAAGTGAATGTTTGGAGAGTGTAAAGACAAACTATAGAAGAAATTTAATATTTCAGCCACTGAAGAAATATTCTTGAATTCAATTCTTATGTTAGAAAATCAGTCTTGGTTTTGTAAATTCTTGAGGCCAGAGTTAACTCTTTGTTTGGCAAAATAACTTCTTCAGTGGAATGCTGACAACTGAGACACATCTTTAGACATGATTGTCTTGGATGGATGGATTTCTGATCGCAGCCACACAATAAACTTTAACTACTGAGTATGCACATGTTAATTAAATGACTCAACACTTCAGTTCTTCAGTTTCTAAAGTGCTCAAGATATCTATGGATAGCATTGTTTTTTTTTTCTTCTTTCCCTAAAGCAGCTTTGTCATTGATTTTGAAGAAACAGAATTCAGCTTTTATAAGGATGATAGGAATGTCTGGAGAAAAGCTTTGGAAATAAAGTTATGAGGAAAGGCTGAGGGAGCTGGAGCTCTTTATCTTGAAGAAGGGGAAACTGAGGGGTGACCTCATTTATGTTTACAAAGATGTTGAGGGCAGTGTCAGGAGGACAGAGCCAGGCTTTGCTCAGTGATGTCCAGTGATTAGGCAAGGAGCGCAGCTGGAGCAAAGGAGGTTCCACGTCAACATGAGGAAAAACTTTGTCACTGTGACGGTGACAGAGCCCTGGAACAGACTACCCAGAGAGGTTGTGGAGCGTCTTTCTGTGGAGATATTCCAAACCCATCTGGATGTGTTCCTGTGTGACCTATTCTAGGTGATCCTGCTCTGGCAGGGGGGTTGGACTGCATGATCTTTCAAGGTCATTGCCAACCCCTAATGTTCTCTGATTCAGGGATAAGAGAGCAGGTACAGAAGTACAGACAGGGTTTGAAATGCCATGGGACAGGTCTACTGTGTGAAGAACAAGATGGTAAAGACATTGGAGTGGAATCTCACGGAGAGAATGAAAGAACAAATAGAAAGGCGAGAGAGGAAAAGAAATTCTGTACATAGCATGTTTCTGGAAAGTCAAAATTAATTTAACGTGGTTTTGTGACCGAAATGTGTGCAGTTGAAAGAATTGTTAATGATTAGAAGGCTTGATAAAGAAGGCTAAAAAGAACACCACTTTCTGTCTGGGGCATTTCTCCCACGGAATATACCACAGACATATTTGCAAAAAGCCTTAGACTTCTCGTTTTAATCAGCACCCAGTACAAATCAAGGCTGAGGCACCTCCCCCACAATCCTTTTCAAGGTCTTTTTGTTGCATGATGGTGCCTGATCCACGCAAAGAGCTTGAAGACGTTCGTGTTTCGCCACAACCCAGAGTTCAGCTCACCTGACAGAAGGGAAATATGACAAGTTTTAAAAATAGCAGCACAGCTAAACTGCAATTTTCCCCTCTAACCAGCATGTCCTAATCTCTCAGCTTTGATCTCCTCTTCATCTGGGAAACTTGACACTAAACACTGCAGGCAAATTCGCTTCACCTAGCTGTGAGCATTTCCTTTGAGACAAGGTGTGGGTGAAATTGGGGCCTTATCTTTATCTCACACCCAAGTTTAAAGTTATACAGCAGAGAAAGGGACACATTCTGCAACCTGGAAACTTTTCTAAGGCATCTCTTGGTGGGGCTGATAAAAAAAACAAACCTCTAAATGTTTACAGTTCAAACTGCAGCCACCAATGACTACACCTTCCATCTCTACCTCCATCTGGCATGTAGACTAACCGCAGGAGAGTTTGGCCATCCAGCCTCTGGATGAGGTTTGGCTAAGGCAACCCTGAGCACAGCTCCTGCCAGCACTTTTGGAATAATTCACTTTTAACATCATGGTTGTCTAAACAGACCAGCAGTAATAAAATAATGACAACAAGCATCTCCTCTGGACCCTCATAAAGTCACTGAGATTCTAGGTGATCATCACAGCCACTCTGCTGATTTTCTGGGTGTGACTCTCCTTCACATAAGGACCAGCAGATATAAAAAGCAGCTTCTGAAAGAGCCATAAAGCCTCAATCCTGTAACTTTCCTCATTATCAAATATAGGAAATACAACTAAAATTAAACACAAGGCACTTCACAGAGTTCTACCTTCCAGATGGAGAAACTCCCTCTACTTTCAAGCACCAAAATAGGAGTGGTCTCTATGTTACAAGGCCTTGGAAATGATGTTCTTTTTTCCAGAGAACTTCTGTGGTTTGCTTTCTTTTGTATGAACTAGAAAGGATTTGTCTTCAGATTCATTTGAGGACCTGCACAGTGACAGAATGCTCCCCCAAATCCATGGCAGGCTTACAATCATCTTTCAGAGAACAAGATATGGACATCTCTTCAGGAAGCACGACATTTGACTGGTTATAGAATCACAAACTGGCCTAGGTTGAAAAGGATCTCACAGACCACTTAGCCCAACCTCCCTTGCCATGGGCAGAGACACCTCTCAACTAGACCCAGTTGTCCAAGGTCTCATACAATCTGCTCTTAAACACCTCCAGCAAGGGATCATCCACAACCACTCCAGGCAACCTATTCCAGAGTATCACCTCCTTTGTACTTCCTACGATGCAGTGTAACTGTACTCACTCTCAGCTGAAAACCATTCCCCCTTGTCCTATCTCTAGAGACCCTTACGAAAACTCCTTCTCCAGCTTTCCTACAGGCTCCCTTCAGGTACTGGAAGGCAGCTCTAAGGTCCCTCTGCAGTCTTCTCCAGACTGACCAATCCCAGCTGCCTCAGCCTATCCTCACAGTAGAGGTGCTACAGCCCTTAGATCATCTTCTGGACTTGCTCTAAGAATTCTATGTCCTTCTTGTGGTGGAGATACCAGACCTGGGCATAGTATTTGAGACACTGATCACAACTCTTTGAGTGTGACCATCTAGCCAGCTCCTTATCCACCAAGTGGTCCATCCATCAAGGCTATGTCTCTCCATCTTAGAGATAAGGATGTGCTGTGTCAAATGCCTTGCACAGGTCCAGACAGATGCAGTTTCTTGTTCTTCCCATATCTACCAGAGTTGTAACTCTGTACAGAAGTAGTGCCCAGTGGAATCACTCTACTCTGAAGACAGAGACAAATATTTGCCTATCTCAAGGCTAATTAAGGACTAATGTCCTAATTAGCATTATAATTTTTTTAACACTTGCAGAAATAATTAGATGAGGTACCAAGATACAGCAAGCCTTGACATGCCTTATGTATTGAGGATAAAATCTGAATCAACACTTTCTTGCACTTAATAACAACGGAAACTCTTAACACGTCTTTGGAATCATGGCTATAAGCTGCTTTATTTCCTTGGAAGCTAATTTGGAGCTGTGATAGTTTGGGTGTTCCCCTCCCCCCAACACTTTGGAAATCACCCAGAATATACTCAGCCAGCTCTGGAAATTGAATGAAGATTACATTTACAGCTTAGCAGAATATACAAGCAGATACTTACAGTATACACAGAAATATACAAGGTAAAAGGTAATACAGAAACACAACTCCCCTCCCAGAAACCTGACTCCCCAGAAGGGGCTCCTAACCACCCTTCCACCTTCTTCCACCCCCCTACCTTACCCCAGATGTTGCCTTGTGCCCCAAGGAAGAATGGAGGGTTGGCCAGGGGGGTTAGGAAGCAAAGTGGATTAATCAGAGAGATGGCAGCTGAGGTTAGAGAGAGAAATGCCCAGAGCTCAGGCAGTGCCCCAAGTGCAAATACCTTATCTATGTTTATACTCTTGTTCTTACATATCTCAGCAAGCCTATGAGTGAAGTAGACATCACCATTCGTTTCTCTTTCACAGCCTGTGATCTAATCCTTCTCACCAAAACATTCTAGCTAGCTTCAAATTAGCACAGGAGCCAGCTGTGAAACACTTGATTATCTAAGGTACATTTCAAATCCACAAGATAGCATATTTCATAGAGTCCTGGAATCATCTGAGAGGTAAAGACCTTTAAGATCAAGTCCAATCACAAAATTTTGTGGCAATTTGAGCTAGATTTCTAGTCCAGACATAAAAATATTTGGAACAGAGAGACTTAGAAGAGGGAGCTCTGAGTGGAGAGGTGAACATTCTAGGGATAGGCCATCTAATGGCAACAATGGATAAGTTAATATAATTTCACTGGAGCATCAAGAGCTTTATGTCTGGAAGCACAGCCTGGACCTTCCCCTTGCTTCTTCTGCTGCACCTGCTGACATCTTCCCCTGCTGCTGTTTTGGCTGCTGCTGCTTTTGGTGCTTTGTTACCGCCTGATCCCTTCCTCATCTTCCTTAAGGTTATTATATTTCTGCAGTAGTGTATTCTCCTGATACTGTTACATTCAAACTATGAGAAATACAATTTTCATTTTCCCTGACTTTTTTAAAAAATCCATGTTGTAGTGAGTTTACTCTACCAGGGGAGGGATCCACCCTAACTCGGGACGGATTTCAATCAAGTACAGAAGAGCTGACATCTACAAGTACTCTGATATATCAAAAATAAGCCAAATCAAATATAGGTTCTTTACTGTGTGGGTATTGGAATGCTGGAACAGGTTGCCCAGAGAGGAGGGTGAGGACCACGTCCCAGCAAACATCTAAGATCAGGCTTAATGGGACTCCGAGCAACCTGTTGCCTTGGAAGTCCAAGTGCCGGGTGCTGCACTTTGGCCACAACAACCCCATGCAGAGATACAGGCTGGGGTCAGAGTGGCTGGAGAGCAGCCAGACAGAAAGGGATCTGGGGGTGCTGATTGATACCCGTCTGAACATGAGCCAGCAGTGTGCCCAGGTGGCCAAGAAAGCCAACGGTATCCTGGCCTGCATCAGGAATGGTGTGGTCAGCAGGAGCAGGGAGGTCATTCTGCCCCTGTACTCTGCACTGGTTAGACCACACCTTGAGTACTGTGTCCAGTTCTGGGCCCCCCAGTTTAAGAGGGACATTGAGATGCTTGAACGTGTCCAGAGAAGGGCAACGAGGCTGGTGAGAGGCCTCGAGCACAGCCCTACGAGGAGAGGCTGAGGGAGCTGGGATTGTTTAGCCTGGAGAAGAGGAGGCTCAGGGGAGACCTTATTGCTGTCTACAACTACCTGAGGGGTGGTTGTAGCCAGGAGGAGGTTGCTCTCTTCTCTCAGGCAGCCAGCACCAGAACAAGAGGACACAGCCTCAAGCTGCGCCAGGGGAAATTTAGGCTTGAGGTGAGGAGAAAGTTCTTCACTGAGAGAGTCATTGGCTACTGGAATGGGCTGCCCAGGGAGGTGGTGGAGTCGCCGTCCCTGGAGCTGTTCAAGGCAGGATTGGACGTGGCACTTGGTGCAATGGTCTAGCCTTGAGCTCTGTGATAACGGGTTGGACTTAATGATCTACGAGGTCCCTTCCAAACCTGGTAATACTGTGATACTGTTCCAGTTGGGTATGTCCCTGTTTAACAGCAGGAGGGTGGGACTAGATGGTCTTTAAAGGTCCCTTCCAACCAAGGCATTCTGTGATTTGATGGTGACAGCAGAAAAGCAGTATAAATAAACTGCTTCTGGATGGTGCTTCCCAAATGATGGCATCTCATGATCTTACCAAAAATCCTTAATATTTGAAAATAAGGAGAGAATAACATTTACAAGAGGATTTTCAGTAACAGTATATTTTGGTTCACAAAGTTGAGGGTCACCTCTTTCCAATACTCCTTTCACAGATTCATAAATACATAGAATGGTTTAGGTTGGAAAATCATCCAGTTGCAACCCCCCTGCAGGGACACCTTCCACTAGAGCAGCTTGCTCAAGGCCTCATCCAATCTGGCCTTCAACACCTCCAGGGAGGTTGCCCAAGGAACATCCACATGCTCCCTGGGCAATCTGTTTCAGCGTTTCACCACCCTCACTGCAAAGAATTTCTTCCTAATCCCCAGTCTAACTCTTCCTTCCTCTAGCTCAAAGCCATTGCCTCTTGTCCTGTCTCTACAAGCCCTTGAAAAAAGTCCCTTCCCAGCTTTCCTGTAGTCCCCTTCATGTACTGGAAGGCTGCTCCAAAGTGTCCCCAGAGCTTCCTTTCCTCTAGGCTGAGCAGCTCCAACTCCAAGCCTCTTCCCATAGCAGAAGGCTCTCCAGCCCTCTGATCATATTTGTGGCCTCCTCTGCATCCACTCCAGCAGCTCCAACTCCCTTTCAGGCTGCAGTGGTCCAGGTGAAGTCCCACCAGAGCAGAGGGGCAGAATCCTCTCCCCGTCCTTCTGCTCTCACTGCTTCAGATGCAGCCCAGCACACAGCTGCCTTCTGGGCTGCAAGTGACCGTTGCTGGCTCATGTTGAGTTTTTCACCACCTTACACCCCAAAGTCCTTCTCCTCCAGACTGCTCTCAAGACACTCCTCAGTCAACCTTTTCCCAGCATTTTGTGTTACAGCCTGAAATCTCTGCACCTGCCTGGCCATGCTGAGCTACGCACTGTGTGCTTCTGCTTATTTGCAGATTCAAATCCCTTCCCTTCATTATTTCTCACTCAAATTCTCTGCACAATCACAGCAATAATTCTTTGATATTTCCAGGTCACTGAGCAAAATTATCCAAATTCATTCTTGAAATCACATTATAGGGACCTTACTGGAATCATTCTCTCTTATCTAATGAACACTAATGAATTAATCAGTTTTGATTTCTTTTAGGGCTTGGGTGGCCATTTTTGCTGATTCTGACTTTTTCAGGTTTAATAATACTCAAACCAAAGCTAAGTGGCATTTTATAAATACACCAATTCTGCTCACGCACTGTATTTAATTATTAATTTGACTCAAAGTACATTTTTGTAGGAAAAGGAATAAAAAGACACTTTGTTTGACTGAACATTCAACAACAACAACAAAACTCTAAAAAAAAAAATCTTTTATTCATGACTTTCTAGTTCTGTATTTGCAATTTCACCCTTTTCCTCAGTGAATAATACAAGGCTGACAACCCTAAAATTACCTGGGTCATTTTGCTTGCACAATGCCAAAAAATTGTCATTGCTTGATGCCTCTAGAATTACTAAAAATCATCGCTAGTGGCCTGCAGAGAGCTGGATTTAGCTCTTCTGAAATTCTTTCATATGCCTCAATCAAAACTACTGCTCTTGACACTTGTAATGTGCAGGTTTGTTTAGTTCTTCTTGAAGTAGTATGGGGATGAAAAGCATGTTATAGTCATAGAAATAGTTCCAAAATACAGAAAAGGAATAATTATAGAGAAATGACAATTTTTGTCTCATAATGGAGAAAATACACTGTCAGAACTGTGTTCAAAACAGATCTCAAGCCCTTATTGCGCTAACTTTGACAGCCGGAGATGTTTTTCTCTGTACTATTGTGTGTCCTCTGACAACCCACTTCTGGTTTACAGTCACTCTCTTTACCTTTTGTGCTCTTTTAAAACAGATATGATAAACAAATACAAATGGGAATTGCGGTTACTAATTAACACTTTAGATCTAGATATTTTGCATGGAGGTATATATTTATCATATACATCCACTCATTTGAACACTGGAACAGGCTGATCAGGAAATTGAATCACCATCCCTGGAGGGATTCAAAAGCTGTGTAAATGTGGTGCTGAGGGTCTAGTGGTGGAATTGATAGCATTGGGTTAATGGTTGGATTCAATAATCTTAAAGGTCTTTTCCAGTCTAAATGATTCTGTGATTCTAAACCCAGAGTATTATCAAATAAACTGTTGCATTTCTCCTAAACATTCACAGGTTCACAGATTGCACTGGGTTGGAAGGGACACTCAAAGGTCATCTTGTCCAACTCCCCTGCAGTCAGCAGAAAGTCAGCTTGGATATCTCCAAGCAGAGCAGGCTGCCCAGGGTCACATCAAGTCTGGTCTTGAATGTCAGCAGGGATCAGGCCCTCAACCACATCCCGAGCCAGACTGTTTCAGTACTTCACCATCCTCACTGGGAAGAACTTCATCTTGACGTTCAACCTAAATCTCCCCCGCTCCAGTTTCAAACCACTGCTTCTACATCCAAAGTTCCCTACTGCTGTCCTTGGTTTGCTGGATGTGCACAAGCCTCGCTGATCTGCTTTCCAGTGGTTTGAAATACCACGGAATTTAGAGCAGCTTAAAAAGATGACGGGGGGGGGAATACATTTTTCTTGCTACCAGTAAAATTCATACCTTAACATTAGACTAGAAATTCACAGCTTTCAGTTTCCAGTATATTTAGATGTAGATTCAAATATTAAGTTCAATTATGAGTAATTTGAGGCTAGATTGTCATCTTGTTATTACACTGAAAGCTTTCTTTGTCTTTCACAACCTGTGGTGACAAGGCAGAAAAAAGCAATTTTTTTATGATCTAGTAGCAGACACTTTTTTCTGCTCTAATTAAAAGTCATAATTACATTTTTGATTAACCCAGAACGAACAATATGACAGATTAGTTATCAGCTTGCTACAATTTGTGGAACAATACCTAAACTTGGAGACTTTTAAATTCCCTGACACCCTTCATGTGAGTAGATAAAGAAAAACATCAGTGCAATTTACGTTGAACAATCTACAGAGATAGATTGCTGGTTTGACATCTCACTTGGAAAATGAGCAGAAATGCTAATTCAGACAAACTTCTCCCACTGCAGGCATGGCTACTCCTTGCATTGTTTTAAAGAATTTCACAATATTTGTTTTTAATAACAAAGATCAGTTACTGAGTGTCCCAGTTTAGGGACAGGAGGCACCTGGGACTGGAGGACAGAAATGATATTTACTCCATTCAGGGGAGAAAAGTGAAGATGCTGCACGCAGATTGGAAGTTTAAAGACAAATTCTATTTACAGGAGCACATATACAAAAGGCAATCAGGTAGAATCATAGAATCAACCAGGTTGGAAGATCATCCAAGATCATCCAGTCCAACCTATCACCCAGCCTTATCCAGTCAACTAGACCACGGCACTAAGTGCCTCATCCAGTCTCTTCTTGAACACCCCCACACATTCACAAACTGGGCCAAGTCTATCAGACTAAAACCCTTTAGGCCCAAACAAGCCTTCTACAATCTCCTTCACCCTTTCCACCCTCAGTAGGCCTGAGGATAGGCCAAAACTGCTCTCCCCAGCTTAGGTCTACGAGGCCTCAGCAGGCCACGTGACGCAGCTCAAAACCCCCTGCCAGCTAGAACCCATCTGGCCCACACAAAGCAGGAGGTGAGCAGGGACACTGCTCTTCCCAGAGAGAAGGGAAGGGAGGAAAGGCAGGGAGAAGAGGGCCAAATCAGAGAGGCACCATCTTCTAAGCTGTGATACTGGAAAGAGGAATAGAACAACAATGTCACAATATCCTGGGACGACCAGGTCTGTCCTCCTGTGATGGGACTCTCTCTGTGCTTGTCTTAAGAGAACCTAGCTCCCACCCAAGTTACTATATTGAGACCCTTCACCAGCTTCCTTGCCCTTCTGCGGATGTGCTCCAGCACCTCAATGTCCTTCTTGGAGTGGGTTCCCAAACCTGAACACGGTACTCTTCTGACACATCCTTTCCTCAAATCCAGCCTTCACAGTTCTTCTTGTCACCAGAGAACAACACACCTAGCTCTACTCCACTGCGGTATCAGCACTCATACAAGCACACAAACACCAAATATCACAGAATCACAGAACATCAGAGGCTGGAAGGCACCTCAAAAGCTCATCCAGTCCAACTCCCCTGCCAGAGCAGGATCACCTATACCACATCACACAGGAATGTATGTCTTGAATACCTCCAGAGAGGGAGACTCCACAACCCCCCTGGGCAGCCTGTTCCAGTGTTCTACCATCCTCACAGGGAAAAAAAAGTCCTCCTCATGTTTCAATGAAACTTCCTACGCCTCGGCTTCCAACCATTGCCCCTTGTCCTATCATTGGGCATCCCTGAGCAGAGCCTGGCTCCATCCTCCTGGCACTTCCCCTTTACATCTTTATAAACACTGATGAGGTCACCTCTCTGTCTCTTCTTCTCCAAGCCGAAGAGCCCCAGCTCCCTCAGTCTCTCCCCACAAGACAGATGTTCCATTCCCTTCATCATCTTGATGGCTCTGCACTGGACTCTCTCAAGCAGTTCTATGTCCCTCTTGAACTGGGGGGCCCAGAACTGGACACAGTACTCCAGATGTGGCCTCACCATGGCAGAATAGAGGAGCAGGAGAACCTCTCTAGACCTGCTGGCCACACTCCTTTTAACATACCCCAGAATGGCACTGGCCCTCCTGGCCACAAGAGCACATTGCTGTCAGAAGTATTCTTCTCAATATTCTATTACAACCCTTCAACTGCAGCTTCTAATCATCCAGTGGACAAAAAAAACAACAAACCAAAGAGCAGGATCTCACACCTGAAAAAGTGAAGGAAATTTTTGCACAGTAAAAGCACACAGGAGTCCTTGTCCATACAAAGAGCAGGACCTCACACCTGAAAAAGTGAAGGAAATTTTTGCACAGTGAAAGCACACAGGAGTCCTTGTCCATACAAACAGCAGGATCTCACACCTGAAAAAGTGAAGGAAATTTTTGCACAGTAAAAGCACACAGGAGTCCTTGTCCAAGAACAAATAATTTCAGCTCAGCTCTGCTTCTTTTAGAGAACCTAAGAAAGAAGGTGTGGGATTTGTTTGCATTTCTACTTATACCCTCTTGATGACTATGTCAGTGTAGCAAACTGCAGCCTAATCTCAATTATCCCTCAACTCCAAGAAACCCAATCTCATTCTCCATCAGTCCACTGAAGCTCCTGGTTCACGTAACTCATAGCAAGCATCCTTTGCAAGTTACCACAGGAATAACAACATAGCTGTGTTGGAGTGCAGCTGCAGCGTGAGCTTTCCAGCCTAGGTCAGCAATAGTCTCAATAACTCTTTCCCTCTCCATCTGTTCACTGCTTTGCCTTTACTGTTTAAGCTATCAAGTTTTTGTTTCACGTAGCTCTTTCTATTCTTTGGAATACTACATGGTCAGCAACCTAAAAAGTCCTCAGGCTTCCAAACTCTATTAAATAGTTCCCTTATATCATGGTTTTGCTGTGGAAGGAAGTGGTGTTTTTGCTGCATCGACGCTCTGTCCTTTCAAGTAGGGGCTGTTGACACTGCCTCAGTTGATTAAGACCCGGTCCAGCTTCCATTTCATATCACTGCAAACTGAGCCTGGCCTTTTAAAAATCTTTTTTAGTTTAAAAAGACAACCTCAAATTATTACATTTGAAAGGACAAAAGAGCATCTGAAAGATACTACATACTACAAGCCTGGCTTCCAAGCTCTAGAGATGCTAGCAAATGAAAAAGTTGGAATTTCTTCAATTAAAACTATTTGGTTAGAATTCCTGATTCAACTCTTGCTCACCTTGTAGGAAACTTTTATTTCATCAGCTCTCAAATGGTCATTAGGAGAAAGTTTCAGCTGCTTCTACACTTCTTTTCCCTACTGAAGACACTGAAGAGGCTAAGAAGGTTCCAACAATTTATGTAAGTTGCAGGAAAAAAAATGGGTGGCTTTCAGGTTAATGCTCTCCATTTCTGTGTTTTTATATGGAGAAAAGGTGGGTTACTGCTACTATTACAGTACTGGCAAGGGTATTCTCTTTGGACAAATCACACTGGCACTTTTCAACCTCTGAATGCCGAAGTGTGTCCCAAGAAACGCAACAAAGCTGGCAAAGAGTCTGGAGAATAAATCTCCTGAGGAGCAGCTGAGGGAATTGGGTTTGTCTAGCCTACAGAAAAGGAGACTCTTTGCTCTCTACAACTACCTGAAAAGAGGTTGGAGTGAGGTGGATGTTGGTCATGTCTGTCAAGAGAAGACAGGATGAGAGGAAATTGCATCAAATTGTGTCATGGATGTTTTGGTTGGATATTAAGAATTTCTATCCTGGAAGAGTAGTCAGGCATAGGAACAGGCCGCCCAGGGAGAAGGTGGGGTCACCATCCCTGGAAGTGTTCTAATAGTGTGTAAACCTGGCACTTCAGGACAGGGTTTAGTAGACATGGTGGTTTGGGTTCATGGATGGACATGATGATCTTAGAGGTCTTTTCTAACCCTAATGATTCTATGGTTTTAAGCCCTCACAAATAATGAGTGACAGATTGTGACCCAGTGGCTTTGCCTCTCCTTGATCATGCCATTTAAGTCTAAAATGCTTAGGGAAATTAGCACTAGTTTGTACAGTGAGTAAATGAGGATACTGGAAATATGCAGAAATAAATTGAGCTCTGGAAGATTAATATTGTGTGGAACATTTTTTCAGACGAAATACTGGGAGAAGCTGCTTAATAGCATTGGGATCATTTCTGCAGAGTACATAACACAGAATGAAACCCATGGCACGCAGAAAGACATCCCTGCAAAGAGGCTTGGGGTGATCTCACAGCTTTGGATGGCCATGCAGCAGCAGCACTATGCTCTGGACCGGGACTGCTACCTCACAACAGCATCACTGTGAGCTTAGCAGAGCAGAACTGTTCAGTTGTGCAGGTATTTGTGAAAAGAGTTGGGGAAATTCTCTACTACCATGGAGAGCTGGGAGCAGGTCCAGGCTTCAAGCTGTGAGGTGACAACTTCCTTACTTTTCTTCTCTTTTTTCACTCCATTTAATATTCTGCACCCGAGGGAATCTCTTTGGCTTTTGTCTCCTACACTATCAACATAATCTCAGAGAAGAAAAGATTAATATTAGGGAATAGAAAAATAGATCTGAAATTTTGGTTTAGGGAAGAGATCTAAAGAGAAAGTGTGTGGCTTTTATTTTCCTCTTCCATTTTTAATGCAAAAAGTCTTCCAGTCAGCTGGAAGCTTCATTATACTCTACAGAAAATTTAAACCAAGAGAGAAAGCTACGTAAAATGGATCACAGTTAGTTAGAGCTTTGAAAACCTCACAGCAAGTATTCATCTGTGGAATGAGTTTCCTTGAACTAAGGGGAAAGTCTGTCACTCAGGATCTGGAAAAATAAACTATGGGTTTTAAAAAACTGTTCTGCAGTGCCAAGAGTGGAAGCTGGAAGGAAGAGTCCCAACCTCTCCACTTAACTTCAATACTAAGATTGCTTTTATGTGATCGTGTTGGGATGAAGCACATTTCTCCATTTCTTTCTGAAGTTCTATGTCCTTAATACATGTTTTAGCTTCCATTTACCTCTGCACCACATGTAAATTAATAGGTGCTTTGAAAAGTCATGCACATCCATTTCATCTTATTTGGTTTGTTAAGTTACAGACTTCTTTAGAATTGTGCTATTGAGAATGCAGAGAACAAATAAGATTGGCCCAGAAGGCCAACACCATCCTGGGCAGCATCAAAAGCAGCACGGCCAGCAGATGGAGAGGGGTGATTCTGCCACTGCTCTGCTCTGGTGAGACCTCACCTGCAGTACTGTGTCCAGCTCTGGAGCCCTCAGTACAAGAAGGACATGGACCTGATGGAGTACGTCCAGAGGAGAGACATGAAGATTACTGGGTGGGGCTGGAGCACCTCTGCTATGAGGACAGTCTAAGGGAGCTGGGATTTATCAACCTGAAGAAGAGAAGGCTCCAGGCAGACCTAATAGCAACCTGCCAGTACCTGAAGGGGCCTACAAGAAGGCTGCACAGGGACAGTTTCCAAAGGCCTGCAGTGATAGGACAAGGAGCAGGGGTTTGAAATTAGAGAAGAGCAGATTTAGATCAGATGTCAGGAACAAGCTATGCACCACGAGGGTGTTGGAACACTGGAATAAGAGATATTCAAGGTCAAGCTCAACAAGGCTCTGAGCAACCTGATCTAATGGACGATGTCCCTGCCAACTGCAGGGGGGTTGGATTAGATGACCTTTGGAGGTCTCTCCCAACCCAAATGATTCTATGATTCTATCTAGAAACATGCTCTGGAGAAAGCTCTAATATAATGAACTCTTAGAAACACAGTGTTTAATTTCAAGAGAAATCTGAAAGGTATTGAGGTTTTTCTTTGACAAACATGGAGAATAAATCTGAGGAGCTATATTACCAGGCACCAATACACACAATCATTGCAGTTTTACAGCGTAGAAAGCACAAGTTCTGTTCCAATCAAATAAACAAAGAAATTAATCATCCAGAAAGCTGAATTTTGAAGCCTTTGTATCCACCCAGTATAATTACTGCCAAAACTCTCAGAAGAAAATGTCATAAATTAAGGGTTCCTCACCCACCATTTCTCCAGCTCCCATTTACTTCCTTGTTCAATGCATTCACTTAGGAAAAACAGCAGTAGGTGAACCAAAATGAAATCATAAAGTGAATTCATTTTCTCTGCAGTTTTGCCTTGATTTAGGTTGAAATCTTTGTTAACTCTTTTGTTAGATGTAATAATTTTTGTTACTTAGAGGTTACATTTTTTTTGTTCTACATCCTTCTTGAGGTGTTGCTTTATTGTAGTACTCTCCTCATTGCTGCACTCTTTATCACACTCGGCCAAATGTGGTTTCTACCTCATTTTATTTAAAAGCAGCTTGGAAGGAACTCTGGTTTTATATACTTCTTACCTGAGATGTACAGAATCAGCTATTACTCTTTGAAGACTGGAAGCTTCTGACTGAACTCTGCTCTGCAATGGCCCCTGATGGCAAAATTACTTCCTAATTTCTACTTTGCAGCAATTCTCAGGTTCAATTAATTTCCCCTCATAAACCCTCTTCAGTTCTTCTTTCTTCTAAATTCCCTCTAGTCAGAAGCTGATTAGGCCATGTTTGGGGGCAAATATGGGGGGAAAAAGCAACACAAAAGCAAAAACCAAACAAAAACCACCAAAAAATGCCCACAAAAAAAAACAACTAACCAAAACCAAACACAAACACCCATCACACAAATAAAATCAACAACAGTGGCTCCTGCTGGAGGGCATCTGAAGGCACACGGAAGAGAAAAAGGTTATCAGGAGTAGTCAGCATGGATTTACCAAGAGGAAGTCATGCTTAACTAACCTGAGAGCATTTTATGATGCCATAACTGAATGGGTAGATTCAGGGAAAACAGTGGATGTAGTCTACCCTGAGCTCAGCAAGGCCTTTGACACCATCTCCCATGACATTTTAGTGACCAAGCTGAGGAAGTGTAGGATGGAAGAGCAGACAGTGAGGTGGGTTAGGAACTGATTGCAAGATAGAATTCAGAGGATGGTGATCAGTGGTGCCAGGTCCAGCTGGAGAGCTGTGACTAGTGGTGTCCCCCAGGGATCAGTGCTGGGGCCAGTCCTGTTCAACGTCTTCACCAATGACATTGATGAGGGCACAGAGTGTCTGCTCAGCAAGTTTGCTGATGACACCAAGCTGGGAGGCTTGGCTGATACAGCTGAAG
>WAAF01013620.1:8051-30760 GCA_013400475.1 Tricholaema leucomelas
AAGGGGAAAAGGGGAAAAGGGGAAAAGGGGAAAAGGGGAAAAGGGGAAAAGGGGAAAAGGGGAAAAGGGGAAAAGGGGAAAAGGGGAAAAGGGGAAAAGGGGAAAAGGGGAAAAGGGGAAAAGGGGAAAAGGGGAAAAGGGGAAAAGGGGAAAAGGGGAAAAGGGGAAAAGGGGAAAAGGGGAAAAGGGGAAAAGGGGAAAAGGGGAAAAGGGGAAAAGGGGAAAAGGGGAAAAGGGGAAAAGGGGAAAAGGGGAAAAGGGGAAAAGGGGAAAAGGGGAAAAGGGGAAAAGGGGAAAAGGGGAAAAGGGGAAAAGGGGAAAAGGGGAAAAGGGGAAAAGGGGAAAAGGGGAAAAGGGGAAAAGGGGAAAAGGTCTCTGTTTGAAAGTCTAAAGAGCTCAGCCAGCCCAGAGATGCCAGGCAGGGCTGGCTCTGGTCTCAGCTGCCCACTCCTGCCACCATCACCTCCTGCAGACGCTGCTCACAGCCTCCAGCCCAGCCCTCACCTCGATGTCCTCTCGGTGCCTCTTCTTCTGCCTGCTGGAGGCCTGCCCCTTGTTGTGAGAGGAGTAGGAGCTCAGGGCACACCAAACAGAGAGCCTGGGGACAGAGCAGGGACACTGCCAGTGCTGCCAGCCCACTCAGATGACAGTGAGGGAGCAAAGGAAGGTGGCAGAGCTCAGAGTGTGCCCCAGGAGGGGACACAGCAAGGCCCTGCTCAGTGAGAGGCAGCAGGATGGCAGAGGATGTCTGCTCCTGGCAGCACTGTGCCAGGACCAGAGCAGGAATTGTGGCAGCTGGGACCCCTGGCCTGGCACAGAGCATCTCCCCAACTCCACAAACAGGCCCACCCAGCCCCTAGGAGATGATGCCCACAGATCTGGGGTCTCACTTGGCCAGGGCCTTGCCCGGTGGGTCCATCAGGGTGTGCCACTTGGAGGAGTCTGTCAGCAGGTTGGGCAGGATGTGGCCCAGCAGGGTCAGCGTCAGCTGCTGCATGTCCAGGCAGAAGATGGCATAGAGCAGCTCCACAGCCCTCAGGGTGTGCTCCTTCCTGGTCTCCTTCAGCAGCTCCTGCAGGGCCAGAAGCAGGCAGGAGGAGGAGGCAGAGACAGAGCTGGACCTACCCCAACCACACCTCCTGGGCACTGGCAGCACCAGACCCTCCTCTCACAGAATCAGCCAGGTGGGAAGAGAGCTCCAAGCTCACCCAACCCAACCCAGCACCCAGCCCTGCCCAACCAACCAGACTATGGCACTTAGTGCCTCATCCAGGCACGGTGACTCCACCACCTCCCTGGGCAGCCCATTCCAATGCCAATCACTCTCTCTGCCAACAACTTCCTCCTAACATCCAGCCTGAACCTGCCCTGGAACAACTTGAGGCTGTGTCCCCTTGTTCTGTTGCTGGCTGCCTGGCAGCAGAGCCCAACCCCACCTGGCTGCAGCCTCTCTTCAGGTAGTTGTAGACAACAATGAGGTCCCCCCTGAGCCTCCTCTTCTCCAGGCTAAACACCCCCAAGCTCCCTCAGCCTCTCCTCACAGGGGGTTTCTGTTCCAGGCCTTCCATCAGGTTTGTCACCCTTCTCTGGACACCTTCCAGGACCTCAACATCTCTCTTCAATTCAGGAGCCCAGAACTGGACACAGCACTCAAGGTGTGTCCTGAGCAGTGCTGAGCACAGGGGCACAAGAACCTCCCTTGTCCTGCTGCCCACACTGCTCCTGAGCCAGCCCAGGATGCCACTGGCTCTGCTGCCCACCTGGGCACTGCTGCCTCCTCTGCAGCTACTCTCTACCAGCACCTCCAGGTCCCTTTCTTCCTGGCTGCTCTCAGCCACTCTGTCCCCAGCCTGTAGCACTGCTTGGGGTTGTTGTGGCCAAAGTGCAGAGTCTTGCCCTTGGCCTTGTTCAATCTCTTCTCATTGGCCACTGCCCACCCACCCAGCCTGTCTAAGTCCCTCTGCAGCACCCAGCCACGGCGTTGGCACCAGTGGGCAGCCCTTACCTTGACCAGGTTGTTGCAGAACCAGTAGACCCCTCCCATGTGCAGGAGGGTGTCCAGGATGTGGATGGAGCAGCTGTCGGCCCAGCCCCGCTCCAGCACCCTGCCGAACACTGTCACCAGCACCTCCCGGATCGGCTTCTTGGGGGGCAGCAGGTTCCAGTAGGGGATGGGGTCCATGCCCGCCGAGGGGAACTTGATCTGGGTGGCAGTCTGCTGCAGCACATCGGCACACATGTGCTCCAGGATCGAGCTCATGATCACCACCCTGCGGAGCACAGGCTCACAGCGCCGCCGGCAGGAGGCAGGGGAGCAGAGAGGGAAGGAGGGGAGGAAATGGAGGGGGGAAGGAGAGGGAGAGGAGGTGGAGGGAGGTGAAATAGGGGGGGCAAAGCGGGGGCAAGCAGGGGGGAAGGGGGTGGAAGTGCAGAAAAAGTGGGGAGGAAGGTGGGGGGAAGGTGGGGAAGTTGGAAGAGGAAGGGGAGAGGAAAGGGGCAGGAAGCGCAGGGAAAGTGCAGAGGAAGGTGAGGGGAAGTGGGAGGGAAGTGGGGGAAAGCAAGGGGAGAAGCAGAGGGGAAGTGGGAGGAGTGGAGGACGAGTGGGAGGAAGGGGGGAGAAAGTGTGGGGAAATGGGAGGAAGCAGGGGAAGAAGGTGAGGGGAAGCAGAGGAGGAGAGGGGAGGAAAGTGAGGGGAGGAAAGTGAGGGGAGGAAAGTGAGGGGAGGAAAGGGAGGGGAGGAAAGTGAGGGGAGGAAAGTGAGGGGGGAAGCGGCAGGGAAGCAGCAGGGAAGCAGCAGGGAAGCGGCGGGAAGCGAGGAGGAAGCAGGGGGAAGGGAGACAAAGTGGGAGAAAAGGATGGGGAAGTGGGAAGAAGTTGGGGGGGGAAGTGGAGGGGAAGTAGGGGGAAAGTGGGAGGAAGTGAGAAGGAAGTGGGAGGGAAGTGCACATCCCCCCCAGGGCCAAGCTGGGAGAGCTAAGCCTGTTCAGCCTGCAGAGACCTCAGAGCTGCCTGACAGCGCCTGAAGGGACTACAGGAGAGCTGGGGAGGGACTCGTGGCAAGGGCTGGCAGTGCCAGGAAGAGCAACAATGACTTTGAGCTGGCAGAGGAGAGACTGAGAGCAGAGATGAGGGAGAAACTGTTAGCAGTGAGGGTGTGGGGAGACCCTGGCACAGTTGGCACAGGGAGGTTGTGGAGCACAGAAGCACCGAATGTGATCGAAGATCACATTCGGTGCTTCTTTGCTCCACAACCTCCCTGGAGGTGTTCAGCACCAGGTTGGATGAAGCCCTGAGCTGGTAGGAAGGAGCTGAACCTCTTGGGCAGGGGAGGGGGCAGGGCATGTGCCAGGCACTCACCTCTCGTTGTAGAACTGCAGGGTGCTCTCCCCGTGCAAAGGGGTTGCCAGCTGCTGGATCATCTGCAAGGACTTCTCCCTCTCATCCAGGCCCAGCATCCTGACGTGTGCCACCAGCCAGGCCACAGCACACACTGCCATGCTGCACACTTTGCCCTTGATGCTGTCTGTGATTTTCTAAGTGGGGGGGGAGAGGGAGGAGAAGAGCAAGATGAAGCTTTGTGGGTGCCAAGGGCCTCGCCTCAGGTGCCAACTCCTGCGGTTATAGGTCGCCATCGCAGGCTCCAAGCCCTTCTCTGTCAGCTGAGCTTGCCCCCCTGCCAGCCCCACTGCCACCAAGGGCTTGGGGCTATGCCAGTTCTCCTCCTTGGGTGGGAAGCAGGCAGCAAGTTGTATGGTGGCATTCAGGGCAGGAGGGCACCCTGGCCACTCCTCAGGGCACAGCACGGTGCCAGTGCCCTTGCTCTGTCCATCAGGCTCACCTGGATGGACTCTGCCTGCTCCCTGCCAGCCCCACTGCCACCAAGGGCTTGGGGCTATGCCAGTTCTCCTCCTTGGGTGGGAAGCAGGCAGCAAGTTGTATGGTGGCATTCAGGGCAGGAGGGCACCCTGGCCACTCCTCAGGGCACAGCATGGTGCCAGTGCCCCTGCTCTGCCCCACCAGGCTCAGATGGATGGACTCAAAGGTGAGCCTGCCCCTGGCCAGCCCCACTGCCACCAAGGAACAGGGCCATGCCAATTCTCCTCCCCAGGCAGGAAGTAGGCAGCAAGCTCTGTTGTGGCATTTGGGACAGGAGGGCACCTTGGCCATTCCTCAGGGCCTCAGAGAATGGTGCCAGTGCCCCTGCTCTGCCCCACCAGGCTGACCTGGATGGACTCAAAGGTGAGGACTCCGTTCTCCCAGGCGTTGAGGATCTCCAGGATGGCAGCTGAGATGCTCAGACAGGCCTCGTGCCACTTCATCTGCCTGGCAGGGAGCAGAGGAGGCCCAGGAGGGCATTCAGGGCGGGGGGGTCACAGAGCCAGGGAGGATGGGGTGGGTGCTCCCCTCCTTGCTCTGCCCCAGCCTGGCAGGGTGGGTGTGCAGGCCCAGCTCTTACACCAGCTTCATCTCTGAGGAGTTGTTGAGGAGGGCAACCAGGGACTCCACCTTAGTGGAGTCCGGGCGGAAGCAGGGGTGGTCGGGGTTGAGGATCTTGCCCTCCTCGGGCATGCAGGTCAGCATCCAGGTCTCAAAGAAGGGCACCTCGCCAGGGGGGCTCGACTCCGACAGGATCACCTGCAGGGCAACCACCACAGGCTCTGCCACGCTGCCAACCTCCCACCGGGAGTCTGCTGGGGACCCCTGGCAGAGGGAAACCCTTACCCAGGAGACTGTCCCTGCACCCTGGAGTCTGCTCCTGCATACTGGAGTTTGCCCCTCGTACCCTGGGGTCTGCCCCCCGCACCCTGGAGTCTGCCTCCCGCACCCTGGAGTCTGCCCCCGCACCCTGGAGTCTGCCCCCCGCACCCTGGGGTCCGCTCCCGGCCGCGGGGAGCTCAGGGCCATGCGAACAGCGCCGCCTTGTGGCCCCTGCGCACGTAGCGCCCGGGAGGCACTGGTCAGCGCTCCCAGTAAGGATCTGGTTTCCAGTCTGCGGCCTGTGGGTTTCCCCCTCTACCACAGGACTCCCCAGGGGGAACCACAGCATCTCTTGGCGAGATGCAAGGCCAGGACCTGTCTCGAGGGACTGGGAGTGTGGCACTGAGGTCACTGCAGCCTGCCCAGAAAGGGTCACTTGTGCCCTACCCACCGAGCTGTGCCAGCTGGAACATGGCACTGTGGGGTTGGGGTGCACAGCCCAGGGCTGGGGGGGTACAGCTCAGGACTGGAGCAGAGAGCCTGGGATCACAGCACAGAACCCAGGATCAGGAAGCTGAGCCCAGTATTGGGGCCCATGGCCCAGGACTGGGGTGCAGGGCCCAGCTGGCAGCCAGCTGGGAGGGCTCCTGGGAGGGGATCCAAGCTGGGAATGCCACAGCCTGCTCCCCACTGCCACCCCAGGGACACCATTTGGGGCCAAAAAAGTTCTGTTTGGCTCAGCTGCTCTGCAGCAGCTGCTCAGCAAAGTCACTCTGGGCTAGACTGGAGGGGATGAGACCTCCTCAGGCAGCCCTGGACACATCTGCTGGAAGCTGCCTGCAGCCAGGACCCTGCTCCCTGGGGCTGGCCCCTGGCTCCCTGTCTGCCCTGCCTGTGTCTGGGTGCCCTCTGGGTGCCCTTTGTGTATTATTTTGTCTCCCAGTACACAACCAGATGGGGAAATCTGGAAAATTCCTCAAGCAACTCAAGTGCTGCTTCCTGAGCAGGGCTGCAAGTTCCTCCTCTCCACGGGGGGAGGGCTGCTGATGCTCATCCCAGACACGTGGACACCCCCCAAAACCCAGACCAGAGAGGGGCAATGCTGGGAAAAACCTGCTGCGATCAGAGCCAGCCCAGAGAGGAGGCTGGAGGCAGTGCTGGCACCGATGCCAGGGTACCATAAAGAGCCCAACCAAAGCCCTCAGGAAGGCTGCAGCCATCCCTGCTCCATCAGCTGGTGCCGACAGCCCCCAGAGGGATGGGTCTGGGTGCAAGCAGGACCAGTTGGCTTTGCCCCAGCCGCCGAGGTGGTGCCAGGGAGGATGGGGACGTGGGGACAGTGGCAGAGTGGCCGCTAGAGGAGGCTGACAGGCTGCAGAGCTGAGCTGGCAAGGTCAGAGCCACATCCCTTACCTCGGAGCCGTACGTCTGGGCCACATGGCAGAGCATGAGGAAGGAGATGTCAAAGAGCAGAGCCCGAACCGGGGCAGATTTGGCTGAGGGAGGAGAAGCAGAGAGCTGGGAGACCTCCAGCCTAGGCACGGGGTCCTGCCAGCTCAGGGAACAGGATCCTGCTCCCTCCAGGCAGCTTTTCTAACCCACAAGAGCTTGTGTGTGAACCCAGAGGTGCCAACTGCCTCCCCTTCAGCCCATCTGCCTCCTTTCCAGCCCCCAAAGCAGCTTTGCCCTCCCGAGGAAGGCAGCCCCAGCCCATCCCTGAGCTGCCCCCACACAAGGAAGGTCAGAGCAGAGTTTCATCACTGCACTCAGAGTCCTTATCTGCGGCTCTGCGCTCCACATCATCCCTCCCAGGGAGGCAGCCACGGCAGGGCCAGCCCCAGGGGCCCCACGGGTTGGGCCAGGGGGAAGCAGCTGATGCCTCCCCTGAGGCAGAGAACACCCCACAGTGGGGACGGCCACGTGTGAGGGCAGCAGGTCCCCAAGTGCCCAGATCCACGCTGGCACCTGGCCACGCACCCCCTGTGCCAGGCTCCCTGCTGGTAGCCCCCTGTCTGAGCCTGGCACAGCTCAGCTGACTCTGGCACCACAGCTAGTCCCAGTTTAACCCAGCTGGGCCCCACAGCATCCCCCCAGACACAGAGCAGCTGTGGGCAGCACAGCTCAAAGCATCCCACAGAGGGACACAGACACTCACAGCCTTCGCCGCCGATCTGCTTGGTGAACTCATTCAGCCTGCAGGGAGCAGAGAGGGCACAGTGAGGCGGTGGTGACACAGTGACACCAGGGGAGGTGGCACCTTCCCAGAGCCCAGACGGGCAGGGGGTGCTGCAGAGCCCTTCCTGCACCCCACGCCAGCGGGCAGGGCCCAGCTGTGCAGACAGCCTCCGGGTGCAGCAGGGCCAGAGCAGCTCCTCCCTCGCTGCCTCTGCTCCCCCTGCAGCCAAACAGGTCCAGCGACGCTGCCTCTCCCCACGGCCTCTCGCCGGATCCAGCCCTGCCTGCCTGCCTGCCTGCCTGCCTGCGTGGGGCTCTGAGCCTCCAAAGAGCCACGCTGGGGTGGGCTGGAGCTGCCCAGGGCCTCTCCACTGCAGGAAGCTCTCACACAGCCCCATGCATGCCAGGGCTCTGTTGGCAGCAGGACACGAGTGGCTGAGAACACCAAGTGCAGGCAGAAGGAGTGCCCTGGACCCGAGGCTGTGTCAGTGCCCTCGGCCTTCCTCAGCCCCTGAAACCAACCTGCCCTGGTCAGGCAGAAGTGAAGGAAATGGGAGGCTGGGGGGTAGGGAGCTGTGGGGTGCAGCCTCCCTCAGATCAGCCAGTAAGGGTGGGAAGGGACCTTTAAAGGTCACTCTGCTGCAGCCAACCTAGAGCAGGTTGCTCAGAGCCCTAAACAACCTGACCTGCAATGGTGCCAAGGATGGGGCAGCTCCCACCTCTCTGGGCACGTCAAAAACTTCTTCCTTCTCTCCCTCTTTGAGTTCAAACCATCCCCACCTTGTCCTCTCCCAACAGGCCCTGCTCAAAACTGTCCCCAGCTTTCTTCTCAGCCCCTAAAAGGCCACCAGAAGGTCTCCTTGCAGCCTTCCTTTCTCCAGCCTGAACACTCCAAGAAGCCCTCTCCAGGGCTCTACTGGATCCACTGGTGCAGAGGTACATCCAGCCCTGGTCTGGAGGAGAACTTGTGGAGCTTCTCACTCTGCCCAGCCCCTCCCTGGTCAGCAGGGACAGCAGCACCCAGGTGGGCACTCACTTGATGAACTTCCGAGCAAAGGATTTCAGCTTGCCCGTGGCTGCCGCCGCTGCCAGCAGCAGGTCCAGGCTCTTCCCAGACAACATGTGACCCAGCACCCCCAGCAGGCCCTCGGGGGACTTAGAGTGATCTGCATCCATGGTCTAGCAGAGAAAAAGAGAGAGAGAGGAAAAGAGAAGTCATGGGGAACGCTGTGCTGCAGGGCAGCAGCAAAAGCCCAGCCACGGGGCAGAGCTGAAGGGCTGCCAGAGCTGTCCCGTGAGGCCTCGGTCGGTGAGCAGGGCATGGGGGAAGTGGTGATGAAGCCCTCCCAGTGACCCACAGGGTTGGTGGAGGTGGTAATGGCAGAGCAGAGGAGCATGACCAGCAGCCAAGCATCCTCTTGAGGCGAGGAGAATGATGCAGGGGGTGGGAGGAGGCTCCGGGGAGCAGGGGAGATGCACATGGGGAAGCGGCTGAGAGGACAGGCAGAGCTGGCTGGGCTCAGGCTGCTGGCACTCGACAGTGTGCCACCTGACAGCTCCTCCAGCTTGCTGGGAAGGAGGAGGGGAGCTCCTGGTCTCCATGGCAGAGCAGCAAGGCTGGAAGTGATTCCTCTGTTTCCCCATCCAAGCGTGTTGGGGAGGGGGGAAGGGGATCAGGCACCTCCCAGGCACTCTGGCTGCCTGCTGCTGCTGGGAACAGGCTGTGAGGCCAGGGCAGCTTGCCCAGTCTGGAGGGAGACAGGAGGGGACTCACCTTCAGGATGTTGGTGACAGTTGGCTCTGCCCTCAGGATGAGCCCAGGGTTGGGCTGGATGTTGGCATTCTCTGCTGATTTCAGGTGTGGGGCATGTTCTCTGTCTGCATCCCTGAAGGCCCAGAGGAAGGGTCAGGGAGCAGGACCTGCTCGCCCTGCCCCTCAACTCTACCACCAGCACCCCTAAGGGAAGGCCACCACCACCTCAGGGCCACCAGCAGCTGCCACTGCAAGAGGGCAGAGTTTGACTGTGCCAGAGCTGCCACTGAAAGCAAAGCCTCATCTCTGCAAGCCAGCATCTGCCAGTGGCATCACAGCTGCCTCCTGACACTCCTCCACCCACCCAAGAAGGGTGAGAGGAGGTGCCCCAACCCCACCTGGGCACACAGACTGCTAAGGGAGGGAGGGGGCTGGGCTGTACCTTTTGGCAGTCAGGTTGTTCATGTTGGTCTCTGAGAGCAGCCCCTGCTTGTTGCACTCCTGCAGGAGCTGGTACATGCAGTTGCAGCTGGAAGAGAGAGGAGAGAACTGCCTGGGAGAGCGTTGTGGCTGCCCTGGGCGATTCTGCAGGGCAGGGGCACTCCTGAGTTGTCCTCCCAGCCCTGCTCCCACTCCTCCAAGGATGCTGCAGGGCCTAAAGCAGCTCCAGACATCACAGAGCATCACCAGAACATCCCTCAGCCATCAGGCACTCACTGCCTCGCTCACTTGGCAGCGTCAGGGCCTCGAGGAGGAGGATTTGGATCAGAAACTGACAAAGCCTGGCCAGAAGCTGTTCCAGCACATCCTAGCACAGCTCCCAGCAGAGAAGATGAGGTTGGTGTGGCCCAGTCTGGGCACAGGCTGACTGCAGGACAGCCCTGGGCAGGGTGAGCACTCACTTGCATCGCTGGTCAACTTTGTCGAGCAGAGGAGTGAGCTTCAGCAGGAACTCGAAGGCACAGTTGACATCCTCAGTGAAATCCTGCTGCCCACAAGGCCAAGAGCTTGGCTCAGAGCCAGCTCAAGCCTCCCTCTTCCCCTCTCCCCCCACCACCTTGTCTGTCAGAGGAAGGTTGTGCACCCACAGGACCATTTCCTAGCCCAGCCACCCGCAGCTCAGCGCCGCTGACAGTCTCCAGGGCTCACCTTGTCCCCTTGCGGATACTTCTTGAGTTTGACCAGGACCTGGGGGATCTGAAAGGCACAGGGCAGGAGGTGAGTGGCCAAGGCAGGCCCTGTTCTGCAGGCAGGACCCCCACAGAGCTGCAGCTCCCACACGAGACACCTGCAAGCAGCTGCAAACTGGCTGGGCCCAAAAGGTGGTGGGGAGTGGAGTTGGCTCCAGCTGGGGACCACTCACAAGTGGTGCCCCCCCAGAGCTGTGCTGGGGCCAGGTCCCATTGGTGTCTGTATCAATGACCTGGACAGAGGGGATCCAGGCACCCTTGGATCAGCAGTGGTGTGGCCAGCAGGAGCAGGACAGGGATTGTCCCCCTGGACTGGGCACTGGTGAGGCCACACCTTGAGTATCTGGATCAGTTTTGGACCCTTCCCTCCAAGAAAGGTATTGAGGGGCTGGAGCAGGTCCAGAGAAGGGCAATGAAGCTGAGGAAGAGAGGCCCTGAACAGCAATGCTGATGCTCAGCAGGCTGCAGGAGAGCCAGAGCTTGGGGGGACAGGAGAGGAGAACAGATTTTGTGGCAGGGTTTGGGGCTCAGCAGGGGCTGAGCAGGCAGGGAAAAGGCAGCAGCAGTGCCAGGGCTGTGCTCATGTGGGGCTGGGTCCTGCCTTCAGGAAGGTGAATGCTGTGGAGCTGTGCTCATGTGGGGCTGGGTCCTGCCTTCAGGAAGGTGAAGGTTGTGGAGCTGTGCTCATGTGGGGCTGGGCTCTGCCTTCAGGAAGGTGAAGGCTGTGGAGCTCTGTGCTCATGTGGGGCTGGGTCCTGCCTTCAGGAAGGTGAAGGTTGTGGAGCTGTGCTCATGTGGGGCTGGGCTCTGCCTTCAGGAAGCTGAAGGCTGTGGAGCTGTGCTCATGTGGGGCTGGGCTCTGCCTTCAGGAAGCTGAAGGCTGTGGAGCTCTGTGCTCATGTGGGGCTGGGCCCTACCTTCAGGAAGGTGAATGCTGTCCACTTGAGCTCCTCTGTGCCCTCTGGGGACTCGATGAGCCCCACGAAGCAGGCCTTCCAGATCTCCAGCACGAAGAGTGGGGTGGGGATGCGCTGCAGGGCACGAAGGAAAAACCCAACCAGTGCTGGCAAGGCCAGAAAGTGCCTCCCCCCCAACCACAGCCAAGCCCTGAACCCCCTGTGAAGGTGTGGATGGGCTTCTGCTGCTGCCAGCAGCTGTATCCATACCCTCAGAGCAGGACAAGCCCTGAGAGGTTGCACGGCTCAGAGCTGCAGCAAGGTCCTGGCCCCACAGCTCACCCCTGGCAGCAGAACAAGATGCCCCTTCTGTACCTGCATCCTCTTCACCATCATCAGCTGCTCCACCAGAGGCTGGGTCTCTCCTGTGAGGTTCATGGTGCCCTCCAGCAGCACCAGGGCATGCACGGTGGGGAAGCCAGTCTTGTTCAGCTGCTCCGAGTGCACCGACAGCATGCTGGGGATGCTGGGGGGAACAAAGCACAGCCTCACTGCAGCCCCCCCAGGGATGGATCCTTCCTCCTCCTGCCACATCCTCCTTTCCCAGCCAGGCCCCTGACCTCTGCTCTTGGTTGTAGCTCCTTTGTGCTACCACAGCCCAGGCCATGGGAGCAGCTCCAGGAGGATCCAGAGCAAGGATGGCAGCCCTGGTGTGGCCACAGCAGCTGAGGGGGCCCCAGGGTCACCACAGGAGCAGGCTCTGGACCAGACTCTGTCACAGCAAGTCACCACCAGCCCTGCCCCCTCTCCTGCCCCGGGGCCTTCTGTCAGCCCCAGCTCACTGCTGGTGCAGGGGACTGAGCTGGGAAGGGACAGGACAGCAGGGAGTCGGCGTGGAGGGAGGCAGGAGGCTCTCAGCCCCCTCCCCACAGCAGCTCAGACCCAAGCCCCTGGGGACAGCAGCACAAAGCTACCTCTTGGTGAGGGAGATGCAGTCCTCAGCCTGGCTTCGCAGTGGGGAGCTGCTGAGGCTGCTCAGGCTCTCCCCGAGCTTGACAAGAGACTGCTCCACGATGCTCCAGGAGGCTGGGGAGGGAGGACAGGCAGTCAGTGCCACGCTGAGAGGCCAGGCAGGCAGCACATCTCTGCTGAGGCAGGCCAAGGGTCTAGGTGCCACCCAGCAGCTCCTGCTTCAGGCTCAGCCTGGCACAGCCTCTCGGCCAGATGCAGGCACCGAGCGAAGGTGCAGGGCTGTGCCAGGCAGGCTGGCGGAGCGCAGGACACGGCAGGCGCCCAGGAACAGCTCCTGCAGCCTTCACATTAATTCTGCCTCTCTTCCAAGGGCAGCACGGAGGGAAGGGAGGGGGCAGAGGGTGGCACAGAGCCAGGGAGAAGACGGTTACAGCAATAGGGCTGGAAGATGGATGGGCTTGGAGCTGCAGGGACAATGCGGCAGGAGCTGGGCAGGGGGAAGGGAGAGGCGACAACGACATCTCCTCAAGGTAGGGGAGAGCAGGAGGAAGCCCTGGCAGTGGGCAGGGGCAGAGCATGCCACGGGGCAGGGCAGGGGCAGTGACATACAGGCCTCCTCCAGCTTGGCAATGTGAATCAGGGCACGGTTCTTGGTGCTGCTGAGCATCTTCTCCAGCCGCTCCAGGCACATCTTCAGCTGGCTCTCCGCTGCCACCTGCTCCAGAGGCTCCTTCAGCTTCTCGCCGTAGAAGGTGGCACAGCGCAGGAGCCAGGTGAGGGCACTGATCAGTGCCCGGCACAGCCCAATGCACTCCTCTGCCTTGCCATGGCAGCTGGGAAGGGGAGAGCAAGGAGCCTGAGCTGGCTCTGGAGGCACAGACACAGCTCAGGGATCCCAACCCCACAGCCCAGCCTGGCAGCTCCCCTGCCGCAGACCCCAACTGGCACAGCCCCTCTGAGCATCCCCCTTGCTGTGCCAGGGGACACCAAAGCTTGCCCAGCGCTGCCTCCTCTCTGGCCACTCTCTGCCAGAGGGAAATTTTCCAAGCCTCTAATGAAATTATCTTGCTCAGAGGAGGCTCAGCACCAACCCAAGCACTGCGAGGGGCCAGAGCTTCCCCCTCCCGAGGCACAACTCATGGAGGCAGAAGTTCTGATGCAGCTAAGCAGAGGATCAGAGCAGGCAGGGGTTGGACTCTGTGCCTGAACTCTGTGCCTGAACTCTGTGCCTGGCTCTGCACTTGGCCAGCAGCAGCTCCTTGTCAACATCTGTGACTGCTGCATATTCATTGCTGCTGCTTCATTTCACCTAACCAAAGAGCTGCTACCTTCCTCTTCTTCCTCCTCCTCCTCTTCCCTGCAGCCCTGCTCTCTGCTCCAGCCTGCCAGAGAAGGCTCTCAGGGGTTAACAGGAAGATTTCTGAGCTTACTAAAAAAGTTTTGCTGCCTTTTTTTTTTCTTCTTCTTTTTTTTTTTTGTGGCCTGAATTGTCTGCACTCCCCTGGGCCCTGCAACACCAACGGAAGAGCACGAAGCAAAACAAGGCAGCTGCCTGGGGCAGCCTGAGACAGGGCCCTGGGAAGCTGCAAGAGGCCACACAAGAGAAACCAAAGTGCCTGAGGGAAGAGATGGCCTCAGCCCGCAGGGCTCATGCCCACCCTTATCTACCTGAGCTGGGCAGGAATATGCCAGCAGAGACGTTTCTTCCAGAGTAAGTTGGTTTGCTGCAGCCTCCCAAGAGCTGCTGGGCTTTGGGACTCCCTCTGCTCTGTCTCCCCATGCTGGCACTGCTGTGGCAGCCAGAGTGGGACAGCAGCTTGGGAATGGATGTGGGGCCTGGAGGGGGAACCTGCTCCTTTCTCTCAGGATGAGTGCTCAGGGCTCAGCCAAGCCCCACCGGGTCTGGATACTGCCCACCCGCGGCCAAGGTGGCAGAGCTGGAAGGGCCACGCAGTACCTGAGGCGGTCACAGAACATGTCGAGGATCTCCAGCAGGGACTGCACACACAGGTCCCGCGAGAAGTCATCGAACTAGAGCAGGGGAAGAAGGAGGGAATCCAGATGGGGGCTGCTGGCTCCAGCAGCTCCAAAAGCCAAACTCAGCTCCTTCCTGCGTAGCCTGGGCTGGGCTCTACCGGCCGCAGGATGCCCGCCCTGGCAGCTGCCCTGCAGCCACTCGAACAAGAACTAGGTCAGAGCTGTCCAACGGCTGGGTCGTGCCCTCCGCGCCGTTGTGGGAGGCAACGGCAGCAGGGTCGAGGCTGAGCTTTCTCAGCAGCCTCCGCAAGACAGCACCGAGGGCCTGAGCTTTTGACGCGGCGGCGGCTCGGTGCCAGCCCGTGTGCCCATCCCCGTCTCGGCGGGGTTGGCAGCCTGTGCCAAGAGCCCGGCCGGCCGCGGGGCTGGGAGGATGGTGGGCAGCAGAAGAGCAGCAGAGCAGATGGGGCCACCCCGCCGGGCCGGAGCTAGCCTGCAGCTCTGTTCTCAGCCCATGCTGCTCTGAAGGAGGAGGACTCAGCTCTCAAGGTCAGCTCTACCCAGCCTGCCGGAACGGGCAGCCACGGACAGCCAGGAGGGCACCGAGCCTGCGCCGCTCGCAGCAGCCCTGCTGCTGTGCTGGGTGCTGGGTGCCAGCCGGGCAGCACCACATGGCTGCTGTGCCCTCCTCAACCCTGCCAGGGCTCTGTGGGATGTTTATGGCACGGCTCCAAGCTGTGGCACCCCAAAACCACGCTGGCATCAGAGGGGCTGTTAGCATCTTTCCCTTCCTGTCCCTCAGTGATCAGGGGGAGGAAAGGGGGAAGGGAAATGTCCCCCCTTGAATTCTTCCTCTTCAAATCATCTCCCCTCAAACACCCCTTTAAATTCTTACCCCCCTCTAAATCAATCATTCTCCTCCTAAGTTACTCTCCCTTAAATTAATCTCCTTTGAATTATTCTCCCTTCAATCACTCTCCCTTAAATAATTCTCCCTTCAGACCAGAGGTCACCCCAGCAGAGCTGTTGCCCGAGGAGGCTGGGGGCAGCCTGCAAGGGGCTACCAATGCCCTCCTCTCCCCCAGAGCAGCCTCAAACGCCAAACAGAGGCAGCCACAGAGGGCTCATCCCCACCAAAGCACCACAGAGACCACCAAACCCCCGTGGGAAGGCAGCTGGCTGCAGTGGCATGGCCGAGGTGCTGGCAGCTCTCCCTCTCTCCCTTCCCTCCCTCCCTCTCGGGTTGTTTTCCCATGGCCAGCTCCGGATCCCCGCGGCACTGCCAGCGCCGGTGCCCGCAGAGGGCTGTGGTTTCCGGCGGCCCAGGCGTGGTTTGACACGCAGGGTGCTGCGGGGCAAGAGCCTGCCAGGCCCCACACGACGGAGGGGATGAGGATTTCACACCCACGACCGTGCCCCTACAAGCAGAGGAGGCAGCAGCCTGTCCCCAGCCAGCCAGGGAAAGACTCAGGGGCTGCCTGGGCGCTGCCCGCCCGCTGCTGACTCAGCAGCGGATTTCGTTTTCCACTTGACCTATATTTGGTGAGAGTGGCGGTGGGGAGGGAAATGCATCCACGGGGGCAAAGAGAACCACCTCGGGCAGCACCTGCCAGAGCCATACCTTGCTGATGGCAGTCAGGACCGTGGAATACGACACCATCTAGGAAGAGAAAAGACCCCACGGCGAGCGCGGGGCAGCGGCGCCTTAGCGGGCACACGGTTGCCAGCGCCGTGCCCGGTTGCTGAGGAACGACAAGGTCAGGGCATGGCCCCCGTTGCCTGTCACCCACAGACAGGGCTGGGGCCGGGCTGCTGACCCGGCACAAATCCAAACAGACATTTTTAGGTGAAGGCTGATTGGTTTCACACAAACTCCAGGCGACGTCAAACGCCGCGGCTCAGGCGGCGCCCGGCCTCTGCCAGGCTGAGGATTTGCACCCCACGCGCAGCCTGGCAAGGGGAAGAGGCTATTTACAGAACCCCTGGGCATACATTGGGTTCTCCAGCACCTGCCCGAGCCCAGGAGAGGCATGGATGGGAGACTGAAGGGCTCAGCATGCCAGTTTCTTTGCTCAATTGCTAAGCAGGACTGCGAGGAGATGCCCGGCAGCAGGCTGGCAGGGGGTTGGCAGGTGGGGGGTGGTTACCTGGGAGCTGATGGCATACTTCAGGTAGGACAAGATGAGTGGGTTGGGTGAGGGCCCGATCATGGCCTGCTCCAGAAGAGCCTCTGCAAGCAAAGGAGAGGGTTCAGGAGGTCTCAGGTCAGCATCTCCACGGCACAGGGGCACTCACACCTACCCACGCTGCCCTCATCCCACGGGCAAGGTGGCAAGGGCAGACTGTGCCAACCGTGGCGACTCTGCACTGCTCTTCCCCGGGTTCAGCCGAATCCCACAACTTCCTAATCCCCCCACGGCAAAAGGCAGTGAATAATTCAGGCAGCCTGAGCAGCCTCCTGCTAACTCAGCTCTACTCTGGCACCCTGGCCCCAGAACGCTGCCTGCTGCTCCCCAAAACACCTTCCCCTCCCTCCCACCACCTGCCCAGGAGCTTCTCGCATCCTCCAGCCAGTGCTGTGGGGTTTTTTTACCGCTCTGGCACCTGGGGCTGAACTCAGGGCAGACAGAGCCCTCCCCGCCTTCCCCACCGCCCAGCCAGGACCAGCCCTGCACGTCTGGCCCTCCCTGCCGCCGGCTGCCTGCCAGCGCCGGGGCCGGTGCCGGCTGCAGGGGCTCTGCCCGTCCTATCTGCTCAGTCAAGCCTTTAATTGACCATTTGAACTATGGCAGAGCACAAGAGCACAGGAACCACCTCCGGAAAACAGGCCCCGGGCTGCTGCACGGGCTCTAAGTAGGTCAAAGCACCCAGATGCAAGAGGGGGCAGGAGCTGTTTGGGAAGTTGTTGCCCCAAAGACAAGGAGGAAGAGGAGGAGGAGGAGTAGGAGGAGGGAGGGGAGCGCGGGGAGGAGCCGTCGCTGGATCCCAATCACGAGAGCAGGAGACTCCCTGGGTCTTGCTGGAAGGCTCAGACCTCGGCCAAAAGCATCCCAGCTCTAGGACAGAAGGCTGATGGCAGCCCCCCCCTCCCCAGCCAGTCAGGGAGTGTCACTGCGAGCCAGCCACATGCTGCTCCCTGCTGCAGAGGTGTCAGCACAGATTTGCTGGGCACCGCCGTGATCCTGGCAGCTTCTCCCGTGCCAGCTTCTCCTCCTTTGTGCTTCCCATCTGAAAGGCACGAGCTTGGGAAAGGACAGCTCCAGGGCCCGGGGAGCAACTTCCCTGCGTGCCCACAGCAAGGCTCCTGCTGCCCAGGATGGCCTCGGTGTCAGCTTCCCTCCTTTGAACTTCCCTTTTGCAGCCCCTTCGAGTCAGTTTCACCTCTATGTCTGCAAGGTCAAGCTCCACAGCCCCAGCTCAGCTCCTCCAGCCCCACAGCTCCAGCTCAGCTTCTCCAGCCCTACAGCCCCAGATCCTCCAGCCCCACAGCTCCAACTCAGCTCCACCAGCCCCACAGCCCCAGATCCTCCAGCCCCACAGCTCCAGCTCAGCTTCTCCAGCCCTACATCCCCAACTCAGCTCCTCCAGCCCCACAGTCCCAGCTCCTCCAGCCCCACAGCTCCAGCTCAGCTTCTCCAGCCCTACAGCCCCAGCTCCTCCAGCCCCACAGCTCCAACTCAGCTCTTCCAGCCCCACATCCCCAGATCCTCCAGCCCCACAGCTCCAACTCAGCGCCTCTAGGCCCAAAGCCTCAGCTCCTCCAGCCCCACAGTTCCAGTTTAGCTCCCCCAGCCCCACAGCCTCAGCTCAGCTCCTGCAGCCCCACAGCTCCAGTTCAGCATCTCCACCTCCATGGCCCCAGCTCAGCTCCTCCAATCCCACAGCCTCAGCTCAGCCCCACCAGCCCCACAGTTCCAGCTCAGCCCCACAGCCTCAGCTCCCCCAGCCCCACATCAGATGGAGCTGGGCACATCCAAATGCTGACCCTAGCAAAGGCAACGGAAGGCAGAGGACAAATCCAGCCTGAGGGTGAAGCCTCCTAAAGCCCACCAGGAAAAAAAAAAACAGGGTGGAATGAAGGAAGGGCCAAAAGGATCCACTGGGGAAGGGTGTGGGGTGAAGACCACCTCTGTCTGCAGCAGGGCTGCTTCCCCTTCAATCCCCTGGGTGCAGCAAAGCCTCTATTTATCCCTCCAGGGCTCTCTCTCACACACACACACACACATGCTTGCTGCAGGAGGTGAAAGAAACAAAAAGGATATTAAAGGAAAGGAAAAAAAAAAACCAAACCCAAACCCCAACAAACCTAGCAACAAGTTTCTATAATTGGCATTAAAAGGCTGGCAAATGTTTAAACCAGAGAGCTCAGCAGGTACCAACGTTTGGCAGCATTCGTGTCAAACGCCCTTGAATAGGGATGGGGAAAGCAAGCTGGGGGTGGGAAGCAGCACCTGGCTCCTTCACAGAGCTTTTCACTCCCTTGGCTGGACAGAGTGAAAGGGCAGATGGGGTCCTGAGCTCCTCTCAAGCGAGGAGAAACTGAGGCAGCTGGAGGGAAGGGATCCATCCAGAGAGACCCGGGCAGGCTGCAGAGGTGGGCACAAGCCAACCTCAGGAGGTTCAACAAGACCAAGGGCAAGGTCCTGCAGCTGGGTCGAGGCATTGCCAAGCACAAATCCAGGCTGGAGAGCGCCAGGCTGGAGAGCAGCCCTGAGGAGAGGGACTTGGGGGTGCTGCTGGAGGAGAAGCTCAACAGGAGCCAGCAGTGTGCACTTGCAGCCCAGAAAGCCAAGCAGAGCCTGGGCTGCAGCAGGAGCAGTGTGGCCAGCAGGGCCAGGGAGGGGATTCTCCCCCTCTGCTGTGCTCTGCTGAGACTCCACCTGGAGTACTGCATCCAGTTCTGGAGTCCCTGGGACAAGAGGGATGTGGAGATGCTGGAGAGTGTCCAGAGCAGGGCCAGGAGGATGCTGAGAGGGCTGCAGCAGCTCTGCTGTGAGCACAGACTGAAAGAGTTGGGGCTGTGCAGGCTGGAGAAGAGGAGGCTCCCAGGTGACCTTCTTGTGGCCTTCCAGGATCTGAAGTGGGCTACAAAAAAGCTGGGGAGGGACTTTTGAGGCTGTCAGGGAGTGCCAGGACTGGGGGGGATGGAGCAAAGCTGGAGGTGGGGAGAGTCAGGCTGGAGGTGAGGAGGAAGTTGTGGAGCAGGAGAGTGGTGAGAGGCTGGAATGGGTTGCCCAGGGAGGTGGTTGAGGTCCCATGGCTGGAGGTGTTTCAGGCCAGGCTGGCTGAGGCTGTGGGCAGCCTGCTCTAGGGTAGGGTGTCCCTGGGCATGGCAGGGGGGTTGGAGCTGGCTGCTCCTTGTGGTCCCTTCCAACCCTGCCTGATTCTATGATTCTATGAATCTGTGTGGGGAATGGAGCAGCATTTTGAGGCCAGGCTGGGGGAGCTGGGGTTGTTCAGCCTAGAATCATAGGATTAGTCCACAACCTCCCTGGGCAACCTGTGCCAATGTCTCACTACCCTCATTGAAAAGAACTTCTTCCTCACATCCAGTTTCAATCTCCCCTCTGCCACTTCAAACCCATTTCTCCTCCTCCTGTCATTCCAAGTCCCTCTCCAGCCTTCCTGTAGCCCACTTCAGACACTGGAAGGCAACTATAAGGTCTCCTCGAAGCCTTTTCTTCTCCAGGCTGCAGAACCCAAACTCTCTCAGCCTGTCCTCAGAGCAGAGCTCCTGCAGCCCTCTGAGCATCTCCATGGCCCTATTCTGGACTGGCTCAAACAGTTCCATGTCCTTCTTGTGTTGGGGGTTCCAGAACTGCACACAGTGCTCCAGGTGGGATCTGATGAGAGCATCCCAAAGGTGTTTTCCAAACCAAACTGCTCCACAATCCTATGATCCCAGCAGCCTTTCCACACCCATCACTGACCCCAGCCCTCCACCACCAGCTGAGCTTTAGGCCAGCTTAACCTCAAGCCCAAAGCAACAAGACCACCCTTAGCAAGTCACCCCAAACCAAAAGCCCCATCCACCCCACTCCTTCCCACCTGCACTGCCCACCCCCAACCCCACGTCCCCTGTAGCTTCTTCCCCTAGCCCCACACCTCCCAGACCTGCCAGGTTGAGGATGTCCCAGGTAGCCCCACGAGGGAAGAACTTCTTCATGTTGATGGCCCACTGATAGTCGCTCCATCTCTCCTTCCAGGCCTGCAGGATGGCCTGCTTCAGGTTCACCACCTTCATGGCTCTGCAGAAGGAAGAAAGGACAGAGTCAGGAGGGGCTTTTTGAGGCGGGGGACTACAGAGAGGCCGAGGCGGGGAGCAAGCTCCTGAGGCCGCAGCCAGGCCTCAGCCAAACCAGGGCGGGGAGGGAGGACTCCAGAACCGGTCTTCCCCTGACACCAGAGGTACAAGATCCGGCTTCGGAGATGCCCCCAACGCCGCCGGTTCGTCTCCTCCTTGCCACCCCTCACCTTCCCCCGGCACCGCAGCCACCGGCCAATGCTTCCCCTAGCGCCGGGGCACCGCCATTTTTACACCCAGCAGCAAGGCGAGCGCTGATTGGACGAGAGGGGCGCGGAGGATGCTGGGAGATGTAGTTCCGGGGTGACGGGCGCTGGGGCACACACGTGGGTGAGGGCAGTGCGGGCAGGGCCTGGGCTGAGGGCCTGGGGAGGGTTTGCGAGGGCCGGTGGCCAACAGGGTGACCTTGATAGCCAGGAGTGGGTTGAGGGAAGTTCTCTCTCTCTTTCTCTGCCCTGCCTCGGTGATGCCACAGCTGGAGTACAGGGCTGGAGAGAGGCCTGGAGCACAGCCCTGTGAGGAGAGGCTGAGGGAGCTGGGGGGGTGCAGCCTGCAGAAGAGGAGGCTCAGGGCAGAGCTCATTGCTGTCTGCAGCTCCCTGCAGGGAGGCTGTAGCCAGCTGGGGTTGGGCTCTGCTCTCAGGCGCCCAGCAACAGAAGGAGCGGACACAGCCTCAAGCTGTGTCAGGGCAGGGTCAGGCTGGATGTTAGGAGGAAGTTGTTGGCAGAGAGAGTGATTGGCATTGGAATGGGCTGCCCAGGGAGGTGGTGGAGTGCCCCTGGCTGGAGGTGTTGAAGCCAAGCTTGGCTGGGGCACTTAGTGCCATGGTCTGGTTGGTTGGGCAGGGCTGGGTGCTAGGTTGGACTGGCTGAGCTTGGAGCTCTCTTCCCACCTGGATGATTCTATGATTCTGTGACCAGCTGTGGGTTCCCCAGTTCAAGAGAGAGCTACTGGGCAGAGTTCAGTGGAGGGTAAGGAAGGTTGGAGGAGTCTGAAGCATCTCTGTGAGGAGCAAAGGCTGAGAGCCTGAAGAAGAGCAGCCCCAGAGCAGATCGGAGCAATGCTCAGCAAGAGCTAAAGGGGTGGAGGGCAAGAGGATGGGTCCAAACTCTGCTCAGTGGTGCTTAGGGACAGGACAAGGGGACAATGGGCACAAACTAGACCCCAGGAGGTTCCATCTCAAATGGAGGAGAAACTTGTTTGGTGAGAGGGTGAGAGAGAGCCCTGGAGCAGGCTGCCCAGAGAGGTTATGGAGTCTCCTTGTCTAGAGAACTTCCAACTCCCCCTGGGCACTGTGCTGCTGGGCAAGCTGCTGTGGGTGCCCTGCTGGAGCGGGGGGGATTGGACTGGCTGAGCTCCAGAGGTCCCTTCCAGCCCCCACCAGGCTGGGGCTCTGAAATGCTGGGGGGTGCAAAGGTGGGAGTGTGCAAACAAGGAAACAAGGCGTGAGCCAGGGCGGGGAGGTTCAGAGGCTGAGCATGAAGAGCTGAGGGTGCACACGTGGGGGGTGCAGGGGCTGTGGGGGTGCACGCATGGGGAGGTGCAGGGACTGGGAGTGTGCACACAGGGGGGGTGCAGGGGATGTGGGGGTGCATGCATGGGGAGGTGCAGGGGCTAGTGGGGTGCACACATGGGGGGGTGCAGGGTCTGTGTGGGTGCACGCAGGAGATCTGTGCACGTAGCTGGGCATGTGTGTGCTTGTGTCACGCCATGCACATGGGCACACGCATGTAGAGGTGCCCACGCGTGGGCACAGAGGCACACACAGCCACGTGAGTGTGAGCACAGCAGGGAGCAGCCATGGCTGCACACACTCACACACGGGGAGTGGGCACACACATGTGCCAGTGGGCACGGTGGGCATCTGCACACACGTGTGTCTGCTCCTGCACACCTGGGCCCGGGAGCCACCATCCAGCCACACGTGTGTCTGTCTGTCTGTCTGTCTGTGTGCAGACAGAAGATGCCCACGGGTGGGTGTGTGCAAGGAGCTGCCCGTGGGTGGGCACACTCCCGGGTGTGCACGGGTGAGCTGCAGACACGCGTGTGCGTGCACACGTGCAGCCGTGGGGCTGCTCTCCCCCCACCCCCAGGCAGTACCAGCGGCTAAAAATACCCCCATGGCTGCTGCCAGCCATCACCATGGCAACAGGTACACTCTTTCCCTTGTCTGACATCTCATTATTAATTTCATTTCTGAAAGCACTAGGTTCTGTGGTAAAAATGATTCATTTCTTTTTGTTTAATGCCACTTTTCTGATTGGAACAATTTCCTAGAGCTTTGTTATTCAACGTGTTAAAAACACTCCTAATTTCTACCNGTCCCTCAGCACTCTCGGGGGGGCCCCGAGGCCCCTTAATCTCCCCCCTGTGAATCATTCATGGGGCCGGGGCGCTGCAAATCCCCCCGCGCCGGGGCCGGGATTAGGAGGGCGAGCAGCGGCTGCCTGGGTGCGGGGGGCCCTGGTGCTGGAGCCGGGGACGGGGTCGGGGGGGGGACCTATTCATCAGGAGGGATTTCCTGTGCCGGGGCGGGGGTGGGATCCCTCTCCCCACAGATGGTGGGGGAGGACCCAGCAGTCCCTGTCCCTTGGGTAACCAGAGGAACCCCTCCGGGCTGCCCCCTCCACGGCAAAGCACCCCACAAAACACCCCGGGTGTGAGATGCGCTAAGGTTGAAGGGGGGGGGGAGGGGGGGAGTCGCAGCCCCCCCAGGCCAACGTGGAGGAGGCCAGGGTCGGGG
>WAAF01013620.1:32929-52824 GCA_013400475.1 Tricholaema leucomelas
TGGGAAGGTGGTGGGGTGGGACGGGAGGGTTGAGAAGACTCTTTGGGGGGACCCCCAAGCTCCTCCTCAGCGATCTCCCCCCCACCGCGCACCTCCGCTTATGCTGCCACCCCCATGGCGGGGTCCAGCCCCCCCACACCTCCGGGCCAGGACCCACCGCCCGTGTGGGTGCCCTGTAGGGCGGGACCCTGCCCTTGGAGGGGGCCCGGGGCGGGGGGGGGGGGAAACTCCCGTGTCCCAGGCGTGTGCCACCCCGGGATGCTGAGCTGCCCCCCACCTTGCGGGCATCGTCGCCGCTCGCTATGGGTGCCGAACTTAGCTCCCTGTGGGCACGGTCTCCACTCCACCATGAGCACTGTCCCAGCTGCCCTGTGACCACCGTCGCCAGTTCCCTCTGGGTGCTGTCCTCAGCCCCTGTGGGCATCGTCCTTCATTAACCTCGGCACTGTCATGGCATCCTGGTGGGTGCTGTGGGCAACTCTCCGTGGGCATCATCCTCACTCTGTGATGGGCACCATCCGCAGGCCTCTGTGGGCATCATCTCAGCCCAGCTCAGGTGCTGTCTCCAAACCCTGTAGGCAGTGTTCCCAATCCCAGTTGTCACTGTCACTGCATCCCTGTGGGCATCGTTGCTCTGTCTCTGTAGGCACCATCCCCACTCTGTGGTGGGCACACTATGCCATGGGCACCATTGCTGCCTTTTGGGCATGGTCCACCAGCACTTCTTGGCTCCTGATCTCCATCCTTGTGGGCACCAACCTCTGTCACTGTTGTTGCTGTCAAAACATTCCTTGTGGGCACCATCCCCCCACTGTGATGGGCACCATCCCCACATTGTTATGGGCACCATCCCTGCGGCCCTGTAGACATCTTCCCCAGGCCTTGTGGTCACTCTACTGTCCCTGTCACGGAACCCCCGTGGGTATTATTCCCTGTCCTCATTGTCACTGTCCCAGCATCCCTGTGGCCAGCACCCTCTGTCCCTCTGGGCACCACCTCCACTGTGCCACAGAGATTATTCCAGGGCCTCTGGGGCACAGTCCCAAACCTCCCTTGGGTATTGAACACAACCTTGTAGGCACTGTCCCCACTGTCACTTCCATGGCACCCCCACGGGCACCCTCCCTTATCCCCATTGTCAGTGTCACGGCGTCCCCGCGGGGACCATCCTGGTGTCCCTACACGTGCCATCATCCACCCAACCATGGGCACCATCCCCAGGCCTTCACCCTTCCCGTCCCGTGGGTGTGTCCCTCCCTTTTCTCTCGGTCCTCTCCGCTGCTCCCCGTGGGTCCCCCCACGCGGGTCCGCGGGGCGGGCGCGGCGGGTGCAGGGAGCGTCAGCGGCCGGCGGAGGGGGCTGCGGCCGCGGCGGAGCGGGCGGGCGGGCGGCGCGGCGGGGCCGGGGGAGGAGCCACGCACCGGCCGCCGCCGCCGCCACCACCGCCGCTGCGCCCCGCTCCGGTCCGTGCTCCGGTGCCCGCTCCGATCCTTGCTCCGCGCCCACCGCCCTTCAGGTACTGCCCGAGAGGGTCTCGCCGTCGCTCTCCACCTCTGGTCCCGGTCCCGCCGCCGCCCGGTTGTTTACCGACGGTCGCGATTCCCCAACCCCCACCCCAAACCCCGGCCGCCCGCGGGCTGAGCTCGGGCGCAGTTCGGTGCGCGCAGTGGGTGGGTGGGGGGGTGTGTGTGTGTGAGGGTGTCGNGGCCCGGCCGCTGCCCACCGCCAGCCACTGCACGGCCCGTGGGGGAGTGGGGTGTGGAGTGGGGACACTGCACGGCGAGAGCAGCTTCCCGCCCCCCCCTCCCCCCCGCCTTTACACGCCACCTTCAACCCCAGCCCGGCCCCGCGACGGCTGCGTGGCCGTGGCGGCGTGGCGGGGCCCGTGGGCCCGGCGTGGCTCTGCGGTGACGGTTGCGGGGCCGTGCCGTGGGCAGGCCGTGGTCTTAACGCGGGACGGAGCTGGGGGGAGGGTGGGAGGCACATACGGACGGGACACAAGACCGAGAAGCTGGGCGGGGGGGGCGCCCGTGATCGTCGCCGCCCGCTCCGGTCGCCGCCCGCTGCCGTTCCCGCTCCCGGCAGGAATGTCGGAGATTTTTTTTGTTAATTTTTTTATTATTGGTTGGGGCGGGGGCAGCGGGGTAGAGGGGGAGACGTCCGCCGTTGTGGGGCGGGTCGGGGGGTCAGGTCCCGCACCCCCAGGCTGAGCGGGGCGTGGCGTGGCGTTCCCCACTCTTCACGGTCTTTCGTGTATGTGGGGGGACGCGACTCGTGTGTCGTTGTCGTGCGTCCGTTCCCCAGCTCAAGTCTAGGAGGGCCGAATTCTGTCCGGGCTGTGCGGCGGTCCTGGTGCCACCGGCGGTGCGTGGGGCTGCGGTCCCGGGCGGGCTCCGGTACGAAGCGGGGAAACTGAGGCAAAGCGAGCGGGCACCGCGGCCAAGGTCACCCCGGGACCGACTGGCCTTGCCCGGGCCTCCGGCTCGACCTCCTCGTCGGCACCGGCCGAGGCGGCGGCCCCGCGCCGACCTTCAGCCTCCGTGACCCCCTGGCCCCCCGCTGGGCTGGCACTGCTGCCAACGGCCACGGAGTGGGGGGCCGGGACCGCGCCTCACCCCGCCTGACCCCCGCCGGCACCGGGGACCCCCGGGCCTACAGCGGGATGGGAGGGGGCCGGGGCAGGTCCCGGTGGAACCGGTTTGGTGGGGGCTCTCCCGCCCGGGGGGGTCTTGGCGCAGGGTGGGGGCGCGGCGCATCTCCCCCTCCCCCGCGGCTGCCGTGCGGCTGCGTGAGTCCCCCCCGCGATGCCCGTGCAGCCCCGCACCCACGGGAGGATCCCGGGTGGGGATCCCCGCGCGACACCCTCAGGCTGCCTGCGGTCGTGACCTTCGCGGGACAGCTCCGCGGGCGGGGGTCCCGGTGGGGCACGCTAAGGGCCGTGCACCTCTGGTGCCCTGCACCCCCACCCTCGTTCTCTTCGGGAGGAGGCGGCTCCAGGAAGTGGGACCCCCTCTCCGCTCCCCGCCCCACCGGCAGAGCCTGGAGCAGGAGCCGCAGCTTCCCCCACCCCCGGGGGTCCCATCCCGTGTCCTTCGCTCCGGTCCCGCCGGACCCCGCGCAGCCGCCGGTGCTTGGTGGAGGGCGGGGGCGGGGCCGGACACCCGGGACCCCTCTGCCAGTCCGGAGGGGGCTGCGGTGAAAGCGAAGGTGGGTGTGGGCAGGGTGCCCGGAGACCCCGCGCTGGCTGGCTGCGACTGGCAGGGCGCGGCTGGCATCGGGGACCCCCATCTCCCAAGGGCAGGGTCACACGGAGGTGAAGCCGGCGCTGTGGCCCCCCGGCGAGGCAAAGATCAGGTGGTCGTGGGGACACCACGAGGGCTGTCCTCTGAGCCCCCTTCCCGGCTGAGATGGGTACCCCCAGGCCAGGCTCGCAGCCGGGTCCCGCGTCCTGCCGGCGGTGCCAATCGCGGGCACCTCGTGGCGAAGTGGAACCCAAGAGCCTCCCCCAGTCCCCGGTGCACGTGAACCGGAGCCCCCGATTTAGAAACGTCCCCGTCCCTGTGCCAAGCTCCAAGGGCTGAGAATAGCTCCCCGCGGCACAGCAACAGGGGCACCCGCGAGGCTCGGCACCCACAGCTGCCCGGGTGAGCTGAGACTGTGGGCACTCAGCACACGCCAGGCGCCCACAGGTCACCGTTGGGTGACCTCCACGGCCAGGAGAAGCCAAGCACAGGAGTTTGGCCACATCCTGGCATGAGGGGCGCGGTGCTGGGGCAGGGGCACTGTGGCTCGTCCTCTGCCAGGCAGCTGGTGGTCCCCGGTAGGAGAAGAAGAAGGTGGCACACCTGAAAGGAGCCAAGAGGGGTGTGGGTAGCAGAGCTGAGGCTGTCCCCTTGTCCTGGCTGCACGTTAGGGCGCTGTGGCTGTGGTTGGATGTGGCACCATCTTGCAGTTTGTGGTAGCTGTGGGGCCATGCCGTGGTTGGGGTCGCGGCACAGGTCCCCACAGCGGTGGTGATGCAGGACCCGTCGAAGGCGCAAGGCCGCAGCGGCCTGTGGGTGCCCGGTCAGTGCCAGGGCAGGTCACCGTCCCCGCGACCGCCTGTCCTCGATTGGGTGGTGACTTGCCTGAGCTGCTGAGCTACAGAGCGGATGTGGACTTGGGCTCAGCCAGCCTGTACCGTGGCACAGACCTTGTGTGAGCAGGAAGGGGGCACCACGCAAGTTCCCCTCCATGGCACAGGGTGGGCTGCCCTGATGTCAGGCCCATGGCATCCCCCACGCTCTGGCTGCCCAGCTGCTGCGCATGCCTGGGATTCCTGCAGCCTGCCGGCACACTGGCCCCAGCGCACGCTGCCATGCGTGCCCCGCGGCACCAGGCACCCCACAGCACCAAGCACCACATGGCACTGGGTGCAGGGTGCCATGCGCCAGCAGAGGTGTGAGGCGGGCATATGGCACCACGCAAGGACACACGTGTGGCACCGGCCGCAGCCGCACACATGGGCACCAGCGTGTACCAGGTGCTGCCAGCTGTGCCACAGCAGGTGACCCTATGCCTGGCTGTGTTCCCATGGCATAGCCATGCCAGCTGGTGCAGACAGGGTTTCTCTGGCTAGGGCAGAGCGCTGCTGCTACTGCCGCTGCTGCCGCTGCCCCGGTGCCCACCGTGCTGCTCTCGAGCTTGCTGTGCCAGTGCCCAGCCAGGCATCCCGTGCTGGTGTCCGGCGGGTCTGCCCATGACGCCCTGCCCCCAGCCCGCACTAATCGCACTAATTGGCACCCTAGCTAAAGCGCTTAGGCCCTCACCTCCCTGACCCGACTGGCAGCTGGGTGGGGGGAGGGGGCACCCGGGACCCCCGGAGTCCATCTGTCCCCGGGGGGCAGGGACACTGACAGGCGTCCCTTGTAGGGTGCCACTGGTACCCAGCATCCGTGTCTGGCTGCGTGGATGCAACCAGCGCCGGCATGGAGGGGTGGCCCCTGTGCTGCTGTACCCATCCCAGGGGGTCCCTGGAGGTGGCATCCATGGGGAGTGGGGTACTGGGTGCCCCCCGCGGGGCGACGTGGCTCCCGCCGGCGGCCCAGCCCTGGACTTTGCCCCCAGGTTGTTTTCCACCGCCTGCAACCACCCGAGTCAGCAGAAACGCTCCCCTGGGCGTGGGGCTGGGGGGGGATGTGGGGCTGAGGGGGGGGGGCCCCCACTGGCTGCCACCCAACTCCCACCCAGCCCCGGCACCTGGTCCTGCAGGGTGGGGTCGCACGGTTTGAGGTGCCACTGGGCATAGGGAGGGCTGAGACCTGCTTGCGCTCATCACACGCGGGACACGCAGCGGGAGGAGGAGGAAGAGGGGAGACGCCTCTCGTGTCTGTCTGTCTGTCTGTCTGGGCCGCCCCAGCACAACCGGGATTCCTCGAGTGACGGTTCCTGGAGCGGCACCGCGGGCTCAGCCGGGCACTGGGTGCCGGCGGTGCCGGGGGTGTCAGCGGGGGCTTGGCGGGGATGCTCCCTGGCGCGGCCGAGCGCCGACTTAGCGGCGCTGAGCCCTGGCTTTAGCCCTAAGCCCCTCTAATGCCACAGCGCTCGCCGGCCCTGCCGCCCCGACGGGGAAACTGAGGCAGCGGCGGCCGAGCCCACCCTGTGCCAGAGCACGCCCTGCCCCCTGGCCGATGCCAGCTTTGCCATGGTTGGCGATGCACCCACACACGCACCAAACGTGTCGGGGCTCTGCCGGTGCACGGGGTCCCGGGGAAGGGGGAGGGTGAGGGGTGGGGGCTGGTGCCCGGCGGGGCTGCACAGCCCTGGCACGCTGCCAGTGCCTATACTTGGAAGTCTCCGCGCGCCGTTCCCATATGGAACAAACATTTGCTGCAGCCCCCGGCCGCGCCGCCCCGGCTCGGTGGGTCCCACTGGCAGCCGGCCCCAAAACCTCGGCCTGGAGCTGCAATGAGGGCACAACCCCCACCCCCCTTCTCTGAGCCCCCAAGGTGGGCACCAAGGCCGAAGGGTGCTGAGTGAGTGCCTTGCGCTGCTTCGGGCTCCCCGCAAAGACAGTCAACGAACGAACAAATCCCCCTCCCCAGCACACACACAGAGCAGAGCATGTGTTGGGGTGGGGGTTTTGGGGGGGNCAAGACAAACGTGACCTACTTTCTGCCTGTCCCCGCACGGAGCGGAGGAGCCCCGAGGCCCCGGGCATGAAGCCCAGCGCAAACACACCCCCTCGTCCCCCCCATATCCCCCCCCCCAACACCCTGCCCGGTGCGGGATAGGGGGTGTCCCGCACCCCCACCCGCTGGGGTAGATTCACAATGGAAGGAGGGAGTTGCTTGGTACTGGAGGTCCCCCCCTGATCCTACTGCGAGTGCCGGGCAGCCATGGGGGCTTTGGAGCGTGTTTAGGGGGGGGGATGGTGTCTGCCGGGGTCGTTCCTTGGGGGAGGTGTAGCAGTAGGTGGCACTGGGTGCCCCCCAGCCGATGCCGCCATGTTTTTGCTGCAGGAGAGCTTGCAGAGGAGGCATTGCCCAGGCCCCACACCCCGGTGCCTGCAACCCCGTAAGTCTCGTCCTCCAGCCCCCCGGCACATGTGGTGAATGCATCGGGGCTCAGTCTCCCAGGGGCAGGGAGGGGCTGCCCTGTGCACTCTCCACCCTCCTCCCCGGTTCCTCTTGAGGGGGGGTCCCTCCCCACCCCTCCAGCCCTGCAGGTTTGTGCTTCCCCACACACTTTTGCACACAGCCTTGCACACCTGTGCAGGCTCCCACCCAGCCCTGCATGCTCTTGCACGCCCCGCAGGCTCCTGCACAGCCTTGCACACCTGTGCAGGCTCCCACCCAGCCCTGCATGCTCTTGCACGCCCCGCAGGCTCCTGCACAGCCTTGCACACCTGTGCAGGCTCCCACCCAGCCCTGCATGCTCTTGCACATCCCTCGTGCTCTGGCTCAGCCCCGTGAGCTCCACACAGCCTTGCACGCTCCCTGCAGCCTCACACTCCCACCCAGCTCTGCTCACTCCTGCATGCTCTTGCACACTTGTGCATGCTCCGTGTGTTCTTGCACTCCCAGCATGTTCTCACCAGCCCCACTCCACGTGGCCTTGCACACCCCTTGCACAGCCCTCGCCAGCCCTGCTCACCCCTGCCTGCTCTCACACACTCCACGTGGCCTTACACACCCTTTGCATACCCCTTGCCAGCCCTGATCACCCCCGCTTGCTCCTGCACACTCCACATGGCCTTGCATGGCCCTTGCCAGCCCTGCTCACTCTTGCATACTCTGTGGCCTTGCACATCCCTTACACACCCCTTGCCAGCCCTTGCTAGAGCCCTTGCACATCCCTTACACACCCCTTGCCAGCCCTTGCACACCCCTTGCCAGCCCTTGCACATGCCTTACACACCCTTGCCAGCCCTGCTCACCCCTGCCCACTCTCACACACTACCCGTGGCTGTGCACATCCCCACGCCCTCTTGCCAGCCCTGCTGGCTCCCACACACCGGTGCCTGCTCCACGCATTCCTCCGTGCCCTGCATGCCCTCGCCCAGCCCCACTCAGTCTTGCACACTCCACGCGTTCTTGCACACCCTGCAAGCTCTTCCAGCCCTGCTCACTCTTGCACACTCCTCGTGTTTTTGCCCCCTCACCCAAGCACACCCTCACCCAGCCCTGCTGGCTCCCGCACGCTCCACGCGTTCCTGCCCACCCCACGCACTCTCACCCAGCCCTGCACCGCAGTGCCAGCTCCCCGGGGGGGGGGAGATGTCACTGAAGGGCTGTACCCTCCTTCGGGCGGTGCACCTCACCCCGCTCCCCTCGGCAGAGGTCTGGGCTCAGCCAGGGTTTGTCTCGGCAGGGTCCGGCCCGGGATGCTGCGCGGAGCTGAGCACTGAGGTGGGCGCCATGGGGCACGCGTCGTAGCCCCCCGCCGTGCCCCTCCTGCGCGTGGCACCGGTGGCGGCGCCCACTGGGTCGGTGCTGAGCGCTCCTTGATGGAATTGCGGTGAATGGAACAGAAGCCCAGCACCCTGGACCCGCTGTCGGAGCCAGAGGACACCCGGTGAGCCCCCGTGCCCACCCTGGCACTGCTGCTGCGGCCCCCTCTGTCCCCGCGTCACTGTGCCCTGCGTGTCCCCATGCCCTTCGTGACCTGCTGCCTCCCTGCATGGTCATGTACATGTCTGTGCCCTGCGCGTCCCAGTTCCTCCTGCTCCCCAAGTGTCCCTGTGCCCTGTCTGTGCCCATGCCCAGTGTCGTCTCCGTGCATCTCTCCCTTGTCATGTATGTGTCCGTGCCCTGGGTGGCTCCGTGCCCTGTGCATTGTAATGTCTTGTGTGTCCCCATGTGTCCCCGTGCCCTACGTGGCCCGATGCCCAGTGTGTCCCTGTGCATCCCAGCGTGGCTGTGTACACGCCCATGCCCTGCGTGCCCATCTGCCCATCCATGCCCCGAGTGTGCCCGTGCTTCAGGTGTCCACCCACACCCATGTGCCCGATGAGTCCCCCACATGTGCCTGTGCCACGTCTGTCCTTTTGCACTTCTGTGCCCCACATGCCCATGCCCAGTGTGTGCCCATGGGGTTTTTTGTGTAGCTGTGTATGCATCCATGTGCCACATACTCTTGTGCCCTATGTGTCCCATGTGTCCCCATGCCCCAGATGTACTCCTGCACCCCACTTATTCCCATGCCATGTGTGCCCCCATGTCCTGGCTGTCCCCATGCTCTGTGTGCCCCCATGCCCTGGATGTTCTATGTCCTGGCTGTCACCATGCCCTGTGTGTCCCCACACCCCAGGTGTCCCCATGCCCCAGGTGTGCTTGTGCCCTGTGTGCCCCAATGCCCCAGGTGTCCCCGTGCCCTCTCTGTCCCCATGCCCCAGGTGTCCCCATGCCCCAAATGTGCCTATGCCCTGTGTGCCCCAATGCCCCAGATGTCCCCATGCTCCGAGTGTGCCTCTGCCTTGTGTGTCCTCAAGCCCCGAGTGTCCCCATGCCCTCTGTGTCCCCATGCCCCGGGTGTGCCTGTGCCCCGTGTCCGTCCCCAAACCCCGAGTGTCCCCGTGCCCTGTGTGCCCCCATGCCCTCTTGTGTCCCCACGCCCCGCGTGTCCGTCTCCATGCCCCGCGTGTCTCCTTGCCCCGGGTGTCTCCCTGCAGCCGCCGTGTCCACACTCGTGCCCCTCTCCTCCCAGCCCCCCCCTTCCCCCGCCGGGGCCCCTCCGGCCGCCCTGTCCCGGGGCTATTTCGGGAGGGCCGATGGCGCTCACGTGCCCCGGGGGGAGCCAGCCCCGGGGTCACCTTGCGCTGGAGCCCAGGACCCCCCCACCCCCTCCCCGGGCTGCGCCGCGCCTCAGGGTGCAGGGACACCCTCACACCCCCCCCCTCCCCGCTCCCCAGCCGCAGCCGCAGGTGCCCATCCCCGTGGCGCTCGGTGCCCTCCGCGCGCCGTGCCAGGCGCCGCCGCCAATGGGCTGGTGCCGTGCGGGCGAGGCGCGGACCCCCGGCGCTCGCCATTGGCTGAGCCCCTCTGATGTCACTTCCCCGCTGAGCCAAAAGGACATTTTGTCTTTGAGTGTAAATGAGCCCCTCCCCCCCCCGCCCTTCCCTGCCCCTCNTTAGGGGTCCCCAGAGCCCCCACCTCATCCCGCACCCGTGGGTCTGCTGTGCCTTGGCACCTCAGTGCCAGATCCCAGATGTGGCATTGTCCCTGCCTGGGCCCCGCAGTGAGCGGTGCCCAGGGCCCAGCTGCGAGCAAAATGGGGGCCAGAGTGTGTGAGGGACATCGTGGTTGCAGGGGGCGGGGGGGGGGTCTTGGGGACCGTGGGGCACTGTGCCAGCCTGACCCCTCCCGCAGGTGGCTGGATGGGAAGCGCAAAAGAAAGAGCAGCCAATGTTTGGTGAAGAGCAGCATGTCAGGTACGGGCACCCCCTGGCTCCCCCCGGCACTGCAGGGCACCCCTGGGCACCCCACATCCTCACTGGGTTCCAGGGCCACCCTATGCCCTGTCTGCGTCCCACAGGATCCTCGTGTCCACGCCGAGTGTCCTGGGGTCCGCTGGGCACCCCCTATCCTTGCTGGGCACCCCACGGGGTTCTAAGGGCACCGCGTGTCCTGCCTGCATGCCATAGGCTGCCCACATCCCCGTTGAGCCTCTCGGGGTCCTCTGGGCACCCCATACCCCTGCCGGACACCCCTGAGTCTCTTGGGCACCCTTGCTGGGTTCAGCAGGCACCCCGTTGCCCCGCTGGGCACCCCACAGTGCCCCAGGCACCTCACGTCCTCCGTCGGGCATCTCAGTGTCTCCTGGACACCACAGGGTCCGCTGCGAACCCCACTCTGCTGGCAGCCCCCCCCCAGCCCCCCCCATATCCCCTGCCGGGCTCCCCAGGGTCCTGTCTCCCCACACACCTCTGTGCCCGCTCCGTGCCCGTCCCCCTGCGTGCCCCGGACCGGTGCTATCGGGGCCGGCAGCGCCCTGGGGTGGGAGATAAGGGGGGCCCGGCCGGGCGCTGCCCCCCCAGCCCTGCCCCATTCCCCAGCGGGGAGCGGCCGGGCCGGCAGGATCCGGCCGGGCGGGAGGAGGGGCAGCTGCAGGGGCTCAGCCCAACCCCCTGCTCTGGGAGGGGGGCAGCATCCGGGGCCCCCTGGCATCCTGCCCTCTCAGGGTGGCAGGGTGTGCTCTTGGGGACCCCCGCCCCTGGGTTTGCTCCCTTCCTAGGGAGCTGTGGGGATCTCGGGGTGCCGAGGAACCCCTGCCCGCTCCGTGCCTCAGTGTCCCCACGAGGCCAGTGATTGGGGGAGGGGGCTTGGGGGGGCTGTTCCCGGGGGCTGCCAGGCTGGGGGACCCCGGACAGTGGTGGGGACAGTGAGGCCATTGTGTGCTGGGGAGACAGGGACACCCCCCCCCTTAGCCCGCTGGATAATGGCAGCTTTATTGCTGCGGGGGGCTCGGGCAGCCCCCCTCGACCCCCTCCTCCCAGCCTTTAACTCTTCCCCTGCTGGGGTGGGAGGCAGCGAGTGAGCTGGGCAGGGGAAACTGAGGCACGGGGTGGGGGGACCCTGGTGCAGGGGTGGGTGTGTCCCCAGAGCAGTGTGTGGCAGGGGGGTTCCTGATGTAGGGTGGGAGTCCTGGGTGTGGGGAGGGGGTGCCCAGTGCAGGTTGTGACTGGGGTCTCTCTGACATGGGGTGCTCGATTTGATGTGTTGGGGGTCTGACACAGGGTGTGAAGGGGTCCTCAATTTGGGGTGTGGTGGGGGTCTCTGACACGAGGTGTGAGAGGGGTCCTCGATTCGGGGTGTGGTGGGGGTCTCTGACACGAGGTGTTGCGGGATCACTACCAGGCTGTGGCAGGGGTCCCTGCTGCAGGCAGGGTGTTGCAGGGTCCCTGCCGCAGGCTGTGGCAGGGGTCCCCGGGGTGGGCCGGGGGTCCCTGACGCCCCCCTCCCCGCAGGGTACATCCCTAGTTACCTGGACAAAGATGAACAGTGTGTGGTGTGCGGGGACAAGGCCACAGGCTACCACTACCGCTGCATCACCTGCGAGGGCTGCAAGGTGAGAGAGGGCTGCAAGGTGGGCAAGGGGGCTCGGGGGAGGGGGGAGCTGGGAAGGACTCACCCAGGGCTCACTCTGTTGTGTATGTCCCTGGCTGCCGCTGCCACCTGCAGGGCTTTTTCCGTCGGACCATCCAGAAGAACCTGCACCCTACCTACTCCTGCAAGTACGATGGGTGCTGCGTCATCGACAAGATCACCCGCAACCAGTGCCAGCTCTGCCGCTTCAAGAAGTGCATCTCCGTGGGCATGGCCATGGATTGTGAGTGATGAGGGGGCAGGGCACGGGGTAGGGCAGCATGCCTGGGGTGAGTGGGACAGGTCGTGGCGTTGTGTTCAGGTCTGTGGTCAGTGGATCACAGGATCGTAGTTAGGGGTTGGAAGGATCATTGAGTTCAACCCTCCCCTGTCCGAGCAGGATCACCTAAAGCAGGTCACACAGGAATGCATCCAAGTGGGGCTTGAAAGTCTGAAGGGAAGGATCACAGGATGTTGGGGGTTGGAAGGATCCCAAAGGGATCACAGGATCATAGGATGTCAGGGGTTGGAAGGATCCCAAAGAGATCACTGAGTCCAAACCCCCTGTCCAAGCAGGATCACTTAGAGCAGGTCGCGCAGGAATGCATCCAGGTGGGGGCTTGTAAGTCTGAAGAGAAGGATCACAGGATGATAGGGGTTGGGAGGGTCCCAAGGGGATCACAGGGTGTTAGGGGTTGGAAGGACCCTAAAGAGATCAGCGAGCCCAAACCCCCTGTCCGAGCAGGATCACCTAGAGCAGGTCACACAGGAATGCATCCAGGTGGGGGCTTGTAAGTCTGAAGAGAAGGATCACAGGATGATAGGGGTTGGGAGGGTCCCAAGGGGATCACAGGGTGTTAGGGGTTGGAAGGACCCTAAAGAGATCAGCGAGCCCAAACCCCCTGTCCGAGCAGGATCACCTAGAGCAGGTCACACAGGAATGCATCCAGGTGGGGGCTTGTAAGTCTGAAGAGAAGGATCACAGGATGATAGGGGTTGGGAGGGTCCCAAGGGGATCACAGGGTGTTAGGGGTTGGAAGGACCCTAAAGAGATCAGCGAGCCCAAACCCCCTGTCCGAGCAGGATCACCTAGAGCAGGTCACACAGGAATGCATCCAGGTGGGGGCTTGTAAGTCTGAAGAGAAGGATCACAGGATGATAGGGGTTGGGAGGGTCCCAAGGGGATCACAGGGTGTTAGGGGTTGGAAGGATCCTAAAGAGATCATCGAGTCCAAACCCCCTGTCCGAGCAGGATCACCCAGAGCAGGTCACACAGGAATGCATCCAAGTGGGGGCTTGAAAGTCTCTAGAGAAGAATCACAGGTGACAGGATGGCAGGGGTTGGAAGGGACACAAAGAGCACATCGAGTCCAACCCCTTTGCCAGAGCAGGACCACACAGTCTAGCTCAGGGCACACAGGAACACATCCAGACAGGCCTGGAAAGGCTCCAGAGAAGGAGACTCCACAACCTCTCTGGGCAGCCTGTGCCAGGGCTCTGGGACCCTTACAGGAAAAAGGTTCTCTCTTGTGTTGAGCTGGAACCTCCTGTGCTGCAGCTTCCATCCATTGCTCCGTGTCCTATCCCAGGGAGCAGTGAGCAGAACCTATCCCCCAACTCCTGACCCCCAGAGCCTGTCCCCCCCCACACTCCTGACCCCCAGCCCTCAGGTACTGATAACCGTTGATTAAATCCCCTCTCAGTCTTCTCTTCTCCAGCCTGCGTGTGCCGAGCCTGTAGGTGCGGGTGGGGATGCCTGGCACTTTGCAGGAGGGAGGGGGGGCAGTGCCAGCTGATTCGTGTGCGTGTCGGGGGCGGGGGGGGTGTTTGTCCTGGCAGTGGTGCTGGATGACTCGAAGCGGGTAGCGAAGCGGAAGCTGATCGAGGAGAACCGGGAGCGGCGGCGCAAGGAGGAGATGATCAAGTCCCTGCAGCATCGCCCCAACCCCAGCGCCGAGGAGTGGGAGCTGATCCACGTGGTGACGGAGGCTCACCGCAGCACCAACGCCCAGGGCAGCCACTGGAAGCAGAAGCGGAAATTCCTGGTGAGGGCACAGGGCGAGGGGACCTTGGCACCACCACCCACCTCAGCCCACCTACGCTCCCCCCCTCCCATCTTACGGTCGGCGTTGGCTGAGCACCCAACGCGCTCGGCGCACCTCTGGCCGGCAGCGTCCCTGCGGCGTGGCGGGGCCGAAGGTTTGGGATGTCACCCGGCGTCCTTCAGCTTGGCACCACCACCACCCCCCTTCACAGAGAGGTTAAAGGGATGAGTGGTGACCGAAGGGGACAGCTGTGCCCTGCGGCTTGGTGGCTCCAGTCCCTGTCGCTGTCCCTGGCACACAGCTCCCTCTCCTGGCTGCTACCCCGCGCCCAGCCCCTGCCGCCGCTTCCCTTTGCCGCGATGGAAAGGGCCGGGGGGGAGGACCTGGAGCGGCGAAGCGGTGGCACCGCACCCCCTCCTGACGCCGCCGCCTGCTCCTGCAGCCCGAGGACATCGGACAGTCGCCCATGGCCTCCATGCCCGACGGGGACAAAGTCGACCTGGAGGCGTTCAGCGAGTTTACAAAGATCATCACCCCGGCCATCACCCGCGTGGTCGACTTTGCCAAAAAACTGCCCATGTTTTCGGAGGTACGAGGGGGTGCTGGGGCGGGGGGCAGTGGGGCTGAGCTCACAGAGGTCCCCCCCCAACGCTGGCATCATCCTCATTGTCATCCGTGGCACAGCTGTCTACCCAAGAGGGCAAATGCTATCCAGGGGCTGTATGGAGTGTGGCCAGCAGGTCAAGAGGGGTTCTTCTCTGCCTCTGCCCTGCCCTGCCCTGGTGAGGCCACATGTGGAGTGCTGGGACCAGTTCTGGGCTCCCCAGTTCAAGAGAGACAGGGAACTGCTGGAGGGAGCCCAGTGGAGGCTGTGAGGATGGTGAAGGGACTGGAATGTCTCTGCTGTGAGGGGAGGCTGAGAGCCCTAGGGCTGGTTAGGCTGAGAGGGGACCTGAGCAATGTCTGTATATACCTGAGGGGTGAGTGTCAGGGTGAAGGTGCCAGGCTCCGTTTGGTGGTGCCCAGTGATAGGACAAGGCACAGCAGGTACAAGTAGGAGCCCAGGAGGTTCCACCTCAACAGGAAGAGCAAAGGCTGAGGGCCCTGGGGCTGAGCCTGCAGAAGAGCAGCCCCAGAGGGGACCTGAACAATGCTCAGCAAGAGATAAAGGGGATGGAGGCAAGAGGCTGGGGCCAGACTCTGCTCAGTGGTACCCAGGGACAGCATAGGGGGCGGCAGGCACAAACTGGACCCCAGGAGGTTCCGCTTGAACAGCAGGAGAAAGTTGTTTGGTGTGAAGCTGCTGGAGGCCTGGAGCAGGCTGCCCTGCCCAGAGAGGTGGTGGAGCCTCTGGAGGCCTGGAGCAGGCTGCCCAGGGAGGTGGTGGAGCCTCCTCCTCTGGCAACCTTCAAGCCCCACCTGGATGCATTCCTGCATGCCCTGCTCTGGGTGCCCCTTGCTCTGGCAGAGGTGTGACATGGACAGTGCCACTGAGTGCAGCCTCAGCAGGTTTGATGATGACCCCAAGCTGTGTGGTGCAGCAGACAGGCTGGAGGGTAGGGATCCATCCAGAGGGACCCGGGCAGGCTGCAGAGGTGGGCACAAGCCAACCTCAGGAGGTTCAACAAGACCAAGGGCAAGGTCCTGCAGCTGGGTTGAGGCAATGCCAAGCACAAATCCAGGCTGGGCAGTGCCAGGCTGGAGAGCAGCCCTGAGGAAAGGGACCTGGGGGTGCTGCTGGAGAAGCTCAACAGGAGCCAGCAGTGTGCACTTGCAGCCCAGAAAGCCAAGCAGAGCCTGGGCTGCAGCAGCAGAAGTGTGGCCAGCAGGGCCAGGGAGGTGATTCTCCCCCTCTGCTCTGCTGTGCTCTGCTGAGACCCCACCTGGAGTACTGCATCCAGTTCTGGAGCCCCTGGGACAAGAGGGCTGTGGAGATGCTGGAGAGTGTCCAGAGCAGGGCCAGGAGGATGCTGAGAGGGCTGCAGCAGCTCTGCTGTGAGCACAGACTGAAAGAGTTGGGGCTGTGCAGGCTGGAGCAGAGGAGGCTCCCAGGTGACCTTCTTGTGGCCTTCCAGGATCTGAAGGGGGCTACAAAAAAGCTGGGGAGGGACTTTTGAGGCTGTCAGGGAGTGCCAGGAGTGGGGGGAATGGAGCAAAGCTGGAGGTGGGGAGAGTGAGGCTGGAGGTGAGGAGGAAGTTGTTGAGCAGGAGACTGGTGAGAGGCTGGAATGGGTTGCCCAGGGAGGTGGTTGAGGCCCCATGGCTGGAGGTGTTTCAGGCCAGGCTGGCTGAGGCTGTGTGCAGCCTGCTCTAGGGTAGGGTGTCCCTGGGCATGGCAGGGGGGTTGGCACTGCCTGCTCCTTGTGGTCCCTTCCAACCCTGCCTGATCCTGTAGTTCTGTGAGGAGGAAGTTGGGTTGAACTGGGCCACCTCCAGAGGTGCCTTCCAAGCCTTACCATGCTGTGCTGGTGCCCGCAGCTGCCTTGTGAAGATCAGATCATCCTGCTGAAGGGCTGCTGCATGGAGATCATGTCCCTGCGGGCGGCTGTGCGCTACGACCCCGAGAGCGAGACGCTGACGCTGAGCGGGGAGATGGCAGTCAAGAGAGAGCAGCTCAAGAACGGAGGCCTCGGCGTCGTCTCCGATGCCATCTTCGACCTGGGCAAGTCCCTCTCTGCCTTCAACCTGGATGACACCGAGGTGGCCCTGCTCCAGGCTGTGCTGCTCATGTCCTCAGGTACTCTGCGCTTGGGTACGCTGAGGGAGGGCAGTGGGATAAGGGAGTCGTAGGGTGCGTGAGGTGGGCAGCCTGATGCCCAAAGCCTTCAGCATCTTGGAAGTGTGCTGGGTGGGCACCTTGGTGCTCAGAGCTCCCAGCAGCCTGCGGGTATCTTTGCTGGCGACCTCAGTGCCCAGAGACCTCAGCATGCTGTGGGCACCTTGATGCTCAGAGCTCCCAGCAGCCTGCGGGTATCTTTGCTGGCGACCTCAGTGCCCAGAGACCTCAGCATGCTGTGGGCACCTTGATGCTCAGAGCTCCCAGCAGCCTGCGGGTATCTTTGCTGGCGACCTCAGTGCCCAGAGACCTCAGCATGCTGTGGGCACCTTGATGCTCAGAGCTCCCAGCAGCCTGCGGGTATCTTTGCTGGCGACCTCAGTGCCCAGAGACCTCAGCATGCTGTGGGCACCTTGATGCTCAGAGCTCCCAGCAGCCTGTGGGTATCTTTGATGGTGATCCCAATGCCCACAGACCTCAGCATGCTGTGGGTATGTTGAGTGGGCACCTTGATGCCCAGAGACCTCAGCATGCTGTGGGCATGTTGGCTAGGCACCTTGGTGTCCAGACCTCCCAGCATCCTGTGGGTATGTGGGGTGGGCACCTTGATGCCCAGACCTCCCAGAACCCTGTGGGTATGCTGTGCCCAGAGACTCTGGCATCTTGGGAGTGTGTTGGGTGGGCATCTCAATGCTCAGAGCCCCCAGCATCCTGGGGGTACATTGGGCACCCCAATATCAACGCAGCCAGCATCCTGAGGGTGTGTGGCATGGGCACCTTGGGGATATGGTGCCCCACTGGGTCTTAGGGGATATGAGGTGGGCACTGCAGTGCCCCAGTGTGCATGGGCTGCAGCTTCCTGGGGGTGCAAGGTGTGGGCACCCTAATCCTCACTGCCTCAGGAGCAGAGGCTGGGCACCTTAATCCTCAGTTCTGCTTCATCCTGGGGGTACAAAGGATGGGCACCTCCAGTGCCCGAGGAGAATGGAGTGGGCACCTTAATCCCTGCTGCTGCAGCCTGAGGGTCCATGGGGTGGGTACCCAAATGCCCATTTCTGTAGCCTGAATGGCTGTGGCATGAGCACTCTAATCCCCAGTGCCCATTAGCACAAGGTGCATGGGATGAAGACCTCAGTGCCCTAGGCAGCTGTGCCAGCCTGGATGAGTCATGCCAGGCTGAAGGGGGTCTGTAGAGTGAGCACCCAAATCCACAGTGCCCAGCAGTGCAGGGTGCAGCAAAGGGTGAGCACCTTGATGTCCTGGGGAGCTATGCCAGGCTGAAGGGGGTCTGTAGGGCGGGCACCCAAATCCACAGTGCCCAGCAGTGCAGGGTGCATGGGGTGAACACCTTGATGTCCTGGAGGGCTGTGCCAGGCTGAAGGAGGTCTGTAGGGTGGGCACTCTAATCCCCAGTGCCCAGCAGAGCAGGGTGCATGGGGTGAGCACCTTGATGTCCTGGAGGGCTGTGCCAGGCTGAAGGAGGTCTGTAGGGTGGGCACTCTAATCCCCAGTGCCCAGCAGAGCAGGGTGCATGGGGTGAGCACCTCGATGTCCTGGAGGGCTGTGCCAGGCTGCAGGAGATGTGTAGGGTGGGCACCCAAATTCCCAGCGTGGCTTTCATGGAGCAAACACCTCCATGTCTTGAGCTGAGGAGGGTCTCTGAGATGGGCACCTCGGCACCTAGGAGGGGCTAGGGGAGGGGTGGCACAGGAGGACCAATCTGGTGCCTCACAGCTGATGGTAGTGGGAGGTGACCCTGGGTGGGGACTGTCAGTTCCCTGACGATGCTCTTTAGTAACTCTGCGCTCCTGTGCCCTCCTGCCCCGCGCCGGGTGCCCGCCTGGCTGCGTGCCCAACAGACCGGACGGGGCTGATCTGCGTGGAGAAGATCGAGAAGTGCCAGGAGACCTACCTGCTGGCCTTCGAGCACTACATCAACTACCGCAAACACAACATTCCCCACTTCTGGCCCAAGCTGCTGATGAAGGTGACAGACCTGCGGATGATCGGCGCCTGCCACGCCAGCCGCTTCCTGCACATGAAGGTGGAGTGTCCCACCGAGCTCTTCCCCCCTCTCTTCCTCGAAGTCTTCGAGGACCAGGAGGTGTAGGGCTGCCACCACCTCTTCCCCACCTCCCCGTGCCCGCCCTCACCTATCTCCTGCTCCTCCTCCTCTTCCTCCTCCTCCTCCTCCTCCTCTTCCTCCTCCTCCTCCTCCTCCTCTTTCTTCCCCCAAACCCCTTCCGTTTTTTAATCTCCTCCCCACCTCCCACCCAAGGGTGAGGGCAAAGGGGATGCTGCGCCCAGGGCAGAGAGGTGGTGGTGGTAATGTGGAGGGTGTCCTGCTGTGCCACCCCCACCCCAAAACTGGCTGCCCAACCCCACCCCCCTCCAAATACCCACCGCCACACACACCCCCTCCCCCAAAGCCCCCTCCTCCCCCAAACCCCAGAGCCCCAGGACTTGATGACTTTTGTTTGTTTGCACAGGGAAGGGCCCCGACGGTCGAGAGTTTCCTTTATTGTCCTTCTCTTCTTAGATTATTATTTTTTAAGCATTTATTTCCCTCCCTGAGAGGCTAAAAATATTAAACTAACTGCACTTTGGAAGGAGAGAGGAGGAGGAGGAGGAGGAGGAAGAGCAGAGGAGAGGAAGGGGGCTCTTGGAGGCTGCACAGGGAGGAGGCTTACCCCAGCCAGGGTCGAGAGAGGGGAGGCCACCAGGGCCACAATGCACTTTGGGCCAGGCAGCAACAGAAAGGGGCAGGAGCTGGGGAGTGGCTGCAATCCCCCCCACACCCCCCCCATCACCACCACCAACACAGTGGGGTGCAGGGGGGCATCGCAGGGGGGCATCGTGGGGAGCTGGGGGGAGCAGCAGCGCTGAGAGTGGAGGGGAAACCCCAGCCCATGGTAGGGCACAGAGCTTTTGGGTATGCCCCGGATGGGGTTAACCCCCTCCCTCCTGCCCCCCCAACCCTAAGCCTGCACTCTCCCCACCCCCCCCACCCCAAATTTGGGGCCAGATTCGGGGTTTGGTTTTGCTCTGGGTTATTTTGGGGGGGTGGGGGGGGTGCTGAGAGGAGGAGGACTTTGTGCCAAGCACCGGCAGAGGGTGGGCACTGTGGGATGCCAGTGAGGTGGGGGGGAAGAGAGAAGTGGGGGGCCGTAAAGCCCCCCTCGTGGCTCTGTGTGTGTGTCCCCCAACCTCACCACCACACAGACCCCCCCCACACACCTTCTCCCTTGTCCTCTTTTTGTTTTCTTTTGGTTGTTTCCCTCCCCCCTCCCGTGGGTTTCTCTGTCGTGTCCGTCAGGAGTTGCAATGGCCCCGGAGGTGCTGGCAAGGGGAAGGGGCGGCATGGGGAGGGGGGGCACAGCAGTTGCCCCTACCCCACAACCCCCCCACACAGCCCCCACTGCACTACTGCCCCAAAAGCTTCCCCCCTCCTCCACCTCCCCCCTTAACCCAGCAGCAGCACTTCAGGGTGTCCGGGGGGGGGGGGTTGCA
>WAAF01013621.1:0-13702 GCA_013400475.1 Tricholaema leucomelas
AGGAGCATCCAATTCCAACCCCCCTGCCATGATCCACACACTAGATCAGGCTGTCTAGAGCCTCATCCAGCCTGGCCTCAAACACCCTCAGGGATGGGCTTTCACCGTCTCCCTGGGCAACCTGTTCCAGAGTATCACCACTCTCATGCTGAAGAACTTCTTCTCAATATCCAATCAGAAGATATCCATTTCTATCTTTGTTTCATTCCCTCTAGTCCTACCTGACACCCTACAAAATCCCTCCCCAGCTTTCTTGTAGGCCCCCTTAAGATACTGAAATGTCACAATAAGGTCAATAGTCAATTAGAGGGAAAGAAACCCCAACAAATGGTACCAATTTAAGGCAGATTTACAGATGCCTCAAAAACACTCCAACAGCCACCACTGCCTCCTAATGTCTTAAGGCATTTGTTGTATCACTTAATGAGCCTTGTAGGTTGAATTTTTGGTGGGGGGGTTTTGCTTCACTTTTTCCCTTGTTCATTTCTGTTTGACACTGATGTAGAAGTAATAGTGAGAATCTAAAGCACAAGGTGAGTTGCATTATGAATTCCTACCAAAAAGTGGATGGGAGTTTAGAAGAATGCCATATCCTGAACCAATATCTGGAAGTACCACAGAAGCACTTTCACAGCTAGACATAGAGGTTCTGTTGGCTGTTTCTAGAGCAGAGTGAGTATTGGCACAGAGAAATCCTGTCTTCAGAACCGTAGCAGCTATCCCTGACCTTACTCTACAAACAAAGCCATCCTCTTACTGATCACACTGTCATCTCTTTTGAAATGAGTCATTAAGCAAAGGTAGCACACACAGGGAGTTACACATTAGCGTAGGTACAAACAGTGGTTTCTGAGAAGAAGCATCTCATTAAAGGCAAAGATCAAGAAGCTTTCACTGTTTAAAAAAGTGAGTTTGAAATGAATGGAGATCGTTACCAGCTGAAAGCATAGCCTCTCCTTTCTGGGGAGAGTGCTTACTGAGTTCATGAATTACCATTTTGTCATCTTAAGTAATCTGATTATTTTGCTTCAAGATGAGCTGTCTTCTGTAGCTGTTTGAAACAGGAAAAGGGCATTATGGACCTGATATCAAAGTGAATTTTATATTTTTATAGTGAGCTAATTTACTGCCACAATGTGTCTGTCTGTATGCAGCCTTGAATTTCTGACAGCTGAGGAATGGAGAGGAGATAAATTTTATCAAATATCACAGAATCACAGAATTGTCAGGGTTGGAAGGGACCTCAAAGATCATCCAGTTCTAACCCTTCCACTAGATCAGGTTGCCAAGAGCAACATCCAGCCTGGCATTAAAAACATCCAGGGATGAGGCNTGGTGTCTCATCAGGCTCTGGTTGCTCTCTGGGCTGCAAGAGCACACTGCTGGCTCATATTGAGCTTCTTGTCCACCAGCACCCCCAGGTCCTTCTCAGGGCTGCTCTCAAGCCAGTACCCTGCCCAGCCTATACTGGTGCTTGGGATTGCCTTGACCCAGATGCAGGACCTTGCACTTGGTCTTGTTGAACTGCATGAAGTTGGGTGCAGCCTGTCAAGATCCCTCTGGATGTATCCTTCCCTGCGGATGTATCCTTCCCTCCAGCCTGTCAGCCACACCACACAGCTTGGTGTCATTGGCAAACTTGCCACTCTCCATGTCCATGTCCATATATAAATACATGCAAGTCGATAGACAAGATCAACCCTGTCCTCACCCAGTCAGAAGTAGTTGCAGAGGTATATGTAAGAACAAAACAATAAAATGCCAGAAAATACCAGAGCAGAGACATTTAAATTCACATACACATTGTGGCCTGGATTCTCAGATGGTATAGAGCAGCATAATTTTAACTGCCTTCAACTTAACTGCTTTGCAGTCATCAAGATTCTAGCCATGTGTGACAGCTTTGGGCAAAGAGAGATTAGACATCTTATTGCAGTTAGGTAAGAATTTGCCTCAGCTGTGAATTTGCAAGCTGCAATCACACCGGTCTATCCTGCAGAGGCATTTGAAAATGATCCAGGGTACATGACACAGAATCACACAATGTCCCTGACCAAAATCCTGGTAAGGAAGAGTAGGTTGCAGATGAAGTGCCAGCTGCACACTAAATGTAGAATGTTTAGAGAACAGTTTCTTATGACTATATTACCATAGGACAGCGTTTTCTCTACTTATCCACCCAATTGAGACTAATTTGCACTCAGGCATTTAAGGATTATATATGTCTTTATGAAGCCCACACTCTAGGGTACATAGGATTGTGTTTTCAGGGCCATTTGATGGCTTATTTTAATAATCCTTCTAACCACACAACTGAAACTCAGTGAGATCTCAGTTTGGTTAAGTTGCCAAGCACACAAGTACGTGCTATACATTTTACTTAAAAAAAAAGAGCTCTCACTCTTTCTACACTAAAACATAGAAAGGATTCTGGTTCATATCCAGTGACTGCATTTTAGTTCCTGGTTTAAATATATTTATATTCTAAATAATTTTCATGAGGACTTGATTCTGCAATCCCTGTTTGTCTCAAGCAGGATATGCCCAGGTGAATAACAATGTTGACTTTAATATTCCAACCACACACAGGAAAAAAGTAAAAAATAAGCAGGAAGCTTTTCAAAGTGAGAAAAAACCTAAGTATCGTATTTTCTGTGGTACTCTGGATCATAAAAACCCTAGCACACTTGAAGTTGTTCAGATGGGTCATCTAGCTGTAATGAAGGGGAAATTAATTAATGTAAGATTATATTTTTCAAAAATTAATATTGTTTATTAATTTTTATATTCAGAACTCTTGCCACCCCCGACCACTAATTTTAATAATAATTGGTTCTTGCACGGTCATGGAAACATTTTATAAATAATATCTAGATCTAGCAATAACCAGCAAAATATATAAACATTAATTGAACTGGAAGAGAATGTTCTAACAGTCAGTATACCATCTGCCCACTAGATGGATGCAGGGAGTTCTTTTCTGCTTATGGCAGAAGGCAATGGAGAATTAAAAAGAGGCTTTAAGTATTTACTCACAAAATTATTATTACCTGACTCACGGGGCTATCCACAGTCCTAGACAGTACCCAAACGCTTTCAGGGAACTCTGTCTTGTATGCTGCTGAGACTTGATTCTTCCCAGGCTTCTGGGGAAAGGAGACAGACAATCTCTGACCTTGTCTCTTGGCTCTTCTGGACAACTGTGTATCTACAGGACTTCTCGTCTTGGCAAGAGACTTTCAGATGTAGGCAGGATGTCTTGCGATGTGCAGTCTTAGCAAAATATCACACTGGCTATGCAGGCTGATCACGTGGAGGTGTTTAGAGCCTGTTCCTGGTAAACTCGTGACAGTGGAGTTTCCAGGCAAACAATAAGGCAGTAAGAAGCAATGGCAGCAGGCAACAGCAAGCACAAGTACAATGGCAGAGCACACTGTGTTTACCTGCATATTTCTTTTATTGATGTGGGCCAAGATTAATTGCCCTTTGGACACAGAATAGCAAATCAGAATGGCAGTTAGCCAATCTTGACTATATTGGGTGAAGCCATAGCCTTGTTTTACCCAAATTTGGGAAAAGCATAGGCCTTGCACAAGACAGGCATAAGCTAAGTGTGTGTACCTTGTTTACCACAGGACCAAGACAAGTCTGGGCAGGCCAGAGTGGCTCCAGGTTTTTTTGTCTGCTTTCCCACAGTTGATTCTCCCCATAACAGAAGGAGAGATAACAGAAAAACATGCCTGGGCAAGTCAAGACAAAGCCTATTTCAGGCCTATCAGGCCTACCATGACACTAGCCCATAAGCAATTTTCTTAACATGCTCAGGGAATAGGCAGTTAGCCCAAACCTGCCTTCTTCCAAACAGCCTAAGTTGGGGCAATCTTCCTGAGACAAGCTAGAGATAGCAAAAGTTCTGCCCCATAGGCCACACAGAAAGGACCCCTCATCGACAATCCTCAGTATAAAGTACTGTAGAATGGAAGAAATTCCCAAACTAGTGAGCTCTGAGGCTCTCAAGACCTACACTAGTTTGGCCACTGCCCCTCCTCACCCATTGCAGGGCCCAGGACACTTTTTCTGTCTCCTAAGCAACCACACCTGCTTCTTGCTTCCAAAGATCTAAAGCACAAACAAAAACAGGTGAAAAGGCTAATAAAAAAATCCATGGTGCTATTATTTACCTCAGCAAGATAGATGCTTTCTTCTAACCAAGACAGTTTTTTGCGGTGGCTCGTAATCAGCAAACAATTGGTTTCTACTGCTCTCTGCAACTATCCAAAGGGAGGTTGTAGCCAGGTGGGATTGGTCTCTTCTGCCAGGCAACCAGTGACAGGAAATAGTCTCAAGCTGTGCCAGGGTAGGTTCAGGATGGATGTTAGGAAGAAGTTCTTCACAGTAAGAGTATTGGCATTGGCATGGGCTGCCCAGGGAGATGGTGGAGTCATCATCCCTGGAGGTATTTAAAAGGAGGTTGGATGTGGTTTAGTTAACTAGAAGGGTTAGGTGATAGGTTGGACTCAATGACCCTAGAGGTCTTTTCCAATCTGGTTAATTCTGTGATTCCATGAACAGCCGAAAGTCATTTGAATCATGATGTCAGAGGCATAGGAGGGAACCTGTTGGCTTTTGTCAGGGAGCTTCCAAGCCAGTCACCGCATGGACTCCTGCTCCAGTGCCTGAGGCATCACCTCCAACACAGCACTGGTCTTCCATATATTTTTCCTCACTTTTCACCACCTTGCAGAGTTTTGTGCTTTCTTAAACACACTTTTGCAGAACCACTACCAGCTCCACTGAGGGGTGTGCCACGCTGTGAGACTGTTGCAGAACTGGCTGGAACCAGCATGGGGCCACTCCTGACATGGGCCATTCCAGCAGTCCCCTGCTGCCTGTGCCTTGCCATTTTCTTGGGCCCAGTGAAGCGAAACTCACCGTGCTCCATGAATGAGAGTAGTTTGCCCTTTTTCCTTGTTGAAAAATGCTGGGTTTCTCACTTAAAGAAGGGCCTTCTTTTTAGCAGATGTCTGAAATCTGTGTGACCTCTTGTGGGAGAACACTCTCCCTAGGCAGGGCATGAGCTGTAAACATCTGAGCTCATGCTGCGAACTGTCCTTGGGCTGTCTCGGGCCCAGGACAGGAAGCTGTAAACAATGAGCACCCCACGCACACCTGCAGGGGGCTGAGCTTGCCGTCCCACGGGGTGGACACCAGGGGATTGATTGACCTATCGATACCTTGTTTATAACTCTGAACCAATGTGTACTTTCCACATATGTAAACCTCAGCTAGTTGTGCACACCTCTACTAAAGGGGTATATAAGCTGTTGCACTTCCTGAATAAAGCTGTACTGCACTGCACTGCACTGACCATAAGGCTGCTGGCAGCTAACTGAGTCCTTGTCAGTACCCCGATCGATTCTCGGCCTCCCCGGTGGCCTGCCACCTGCAACCTCTCATCATCTTAGTGGCAAGATGATGAAAGGAAAAGTACATAATCATTATTGGTGAAGGGCCCCTTAAGTTTCACAAGTACAGGGCCCCACAAACCATGCACATTACAGAATCACAGAACCTTAAAGGTTGGAAGTGTGAGAAACGAGCTCACTCTAAAATTTACATATAAATAAATATGTAATAAAGCAAAGGCCAACAGTGCTGGGTGCATAGCAAAAGTTGCTAGAGGCATACAGATAACAGCAGACAGTACTGCTTATATAGGATCAGGATTAGATAACATTGTATTAGCTTTATACATATTCATGTGTATTCTTTTGCATTCTCTAAGTACTACCCCAAGCCCCATTCCTTAGTCTGTTTGATCAAATTAACAGCTGGGTTTGACCCCATTATATTTTCTTAGAACATCAATCAGGGGCCTCCTAGATCCTCCTGGCACTCCCTGTCACACTCAGTTATGTTGGCCACAGACACTTCTGGTTCCTCCTGAAGCCCACGGCTGTACCATGTTATTTTACAGACTAGGTCTTATTGTGTGAAAGCCAAATTCTCATATATTACAGTCCACTTTTTTCTTTTCCTTACTGTATTTTGCTTGAGCCTTAGATATCATTTCATACTTTGGTCATTCTCTCAATTTTCTCCAAAATAATCCTGGCCTTGTCATTCCTTTTTCCACCTTACATAGCTTGATTCTCGCTTCCAAGTCTGGTTCTCTAAACTCCCAGTTTTCCACTGTTTTCCTGATTAGTCCTATTAACATGAGTAATAAGCAGGAAATTATTAACAATAGGAAAATAATTACACCAATGCCTATCAATAAATTTCTTAAGCCTCCAAGGTTCCACCAATTTGCTGACCATGATTTCTCAAAATTCCCCATCAACCCTCTCCAAGTTTGGACTGGGACATGGGCCACTTTTTTCGTTTCAGTAACTATCTGCTTTGTCGCTTTTTCTTCATTATCAATATGCAAACAGCAATTTGATAGGTTACATTTTCCACACACCTCTTCCTCTTGGGCTAACAGATAATCCAGGGCCAAACAATTCTGATATACTGTGGTTCTGATCTTGCTGTTTTGTTTGGCCAAGAATGTCGAAGCATCAGTTGCCTTGCTGGTAACTATTTCAAGAACTGCTTGAAGCTGAATGATGTGATTCAGCACATAAATGGGAGTACAGTAACCCCAAGACCTATCCTCAGCCCAAGTGGCAGTGCCATAGTATTGGATTATCCTCTCCAGGGGCCACTCATCATCCTTCCAGTACCAAATTTGGATATCTCTTTTTTGTCTCTTTAGTTCAGAATAGACAGGGATGCTCAGCTTTTCACCTCTTCTCAAGGGTAGGAGGAAAAAAATAGGGTGTATACTACCTAAAAGCTAAGGTGTATACTACCTAAAGTCCAGTTGGAGGGTAGCTGTGCAAAAGAAAATTTTCCACATATCCAATATAACCCCTCAGGTACTGGCCACTTGTTAGCATGTCCCCTGAGTGTGGTCCATTCTTTTTCAGCCTGACTTGGGGTCCCTGGTTTGGAGGAGGAACCCCACCATGTCCAATTACCTTGGGTTTCATTTCAAATCCACATCCTGGTGCACATCAAACTTCCCACCTCCACTCCCCTCCCTGATCTTAATTTCCTCTGCCAGCAAGATCCTCCAATAATACTGGTTTGTAATACCCATTGTTTTGCCCTTTTTATCCTACTATAATTCCATATGCCAGGCCTGTTAGTGCTTATTTCTCTAGATTCCCAGGGCCATTGTTCTCCCATATTAGTCCCCTTACAGACAAAGCAATTAGTTATATTCAAAGCCTTAGCTATACTTTCTGGTAGTAAACAAATTCTTGGCTACTGTAGGTATCTCAACTTTAACCAGTTTCTATTTCCTGGTAAAAGGAATTGAAGAACGTGTGATGTTCTTTTGTCTCCTGGGCTTCCTCCCAAATTTGGATGTGCACTAACGTTACTGGATCTCATCCTTTCCCTTCAATTGCTAATCCAAATCTCCAGTTAAGCCAATTAAGCTTCTCAAGTTTCTGTTTGTGTTCATCATTCCATTTGTCTGGTTCCAAGATAGTCAGGTTCACTGGGTTACATTGAGTTCTAGTACAATTAGAGGGAATAACTCAACATAGCCAACCAGTAAGGTCAGGCTTTCCATGTTCCCCACTTTGCACAATTCCATCTCTGCAAGTTCTCCCCACATGTCCCCACATACATAAACTTGTTGAGTGGTATAGGACACTGCCCAGTAGCCTGAGGGCACATGTATTTGTCTTGAATGTGGTACTATCTCACCCAATCCATAGATCTACATCTGCAGTGCAGAAGCTCACACTAACAGGTCTATCCAGGGTAATAAGTTCCTTTCAGGTGATTAATTCCCTATCTTGGTCCCAAAATCTAACTTCTAAAAATCCTCTCCTTGCTTTATCCTTTGGGTTATAGCAAGTCACCATTCAAACATCACTCATGCTGGTCCCTGAAATTAAGAGATTGTCCACATATTGTGTCACTAACATCCCATTGTCTTTGGGAAAAGATAACGATATTTTTTCCAGGGTTTGTCTGAACAATTTGGGAGATTCAGTGAATCCCTGGGGCAGCTTAGTCCACCTCAGATATTGTTTTCTGTGGGCACTGGGTCTTCCCATTCAAATGCAAAGATATCCCCACTATCCTCAACCAAAGGACAGGCCCAAAAGGCATCTTTTAGGCCAATAACACTGTACCACTTATGATCAGGAGGGATATTAGTTAAGAGTGTATATGGATTTGATACTGGAAACTGAGTCAAAGTTCTTTTATTAATGTCTCTAAGATCCTGTACCAGCCTATAATTCCCATCACTTTTCTTTACAGGTTGAACAGGAGTATTGTGAGGAGACATACAGGGTTCCAATGTTCCATTTTTAATTAATTTATCTATGATTGGCTCTATAGATACTGAGTATGGCTTTATTCTAACAGGAACTCTGGATGGTCTATGGTTACCTTTAGAGGTTTGATACTTTGTCCCCCTAGATTGTCTTTATTTGCCCATACTTTTGGATGAATTTGTACTTTGTCTTCTAAATTCAATTTTAAAATGGTTGCTGTTAATCTGTTCCTCTTTAGGAACTACTCCAATTCCTAATTGTAATTTAAAATCTCTGCCTAATAAATTTCATCCTGCACTACGGACTACCAAAACATCCCCTACCCCTATCCTCTCTTCATTTTCTACTTTCACATTTTTAATGAGAGGGGCTTTGAACTCTTTTCCTTTAGCCTCTGTTACCATTATGAAATATTTACCTTTTATGCATCCTGAGGGAGCTCAGGGAACACAAGTGCGCTCTGCTCCCATATCCACTAAAAATTTCCTAATTTCCTCCTGGGGTCCCACTTTTAATTTATCAAGGGCTCTGAATGATGGTTCTGCCCCAGGTAGAAAAGCCCCTGACTCCCCTATTGCTGTTCTTCCTGAAATATCCTAAAATCCCTTTCTCTTTTTGGACATTGTCTTTCAAAATGTCCAATCTTCCCTCAATAGAAACATCCCGCACTCTGTTCCCAAGATGTCACATTCCTGGAATTCCCCACCACCCTGGCTTTCTCCATCTTCCTCATAGTGTGCTTGGGGTGGTTGGGAGGGTGAGGATATTGTAGTACTATCCTTCCTTCTAACCTGTTCTGTTTTTCTTTTGCTGGCTACCGTAAGTTTAGCTTTTGATTTTGCTTTTTCTTCATCTTGTCTCACATACACTTTCTGAGCTTTCCTCAGTAATTCCTGCAACCCTCAATACTGCCAGTCTTCTGTTTTCTCCAATTTCTTCATTATGTTTGTCCATGAATGGGTGACAATTTAACTTTAGTAAAGTTTGTCCTTCTGGACTAGCAGGATCAATCCTAGAATATTGTTGCACATTCTTTCTGAGTGTCTCTAGCCAGTCAGTAGGGGTTTCTTCTCTCCCTTGCTGCCCATCAAATGCTTTGTGTTTTGCCCCCTCAGTGCTGCCTCCTTAATCTCTCTGATTATCAAGTTTCTGTAATCAGTCATATGTTGTATCCTCTGGTCATTGTTATGATTCCAGTTTGGTGCTGCAAGGGAGTCAAGGTCCGGGGAACAGAGATTAACAATATCTCTGTCCCAAGGAGCAAGACCTGTTCTTACAGATTTCCGTGTTGTGAAATTAAGGTGCAAACGAGACCATATATCACCACGAAACTATTTATTAAAGGATAGGGTTGGACAAAACAGAGGGAGAGAGGGGGAAGGGGGAAAGAGAGAGAGAGGGATAAAGAGAACGATGGAGAAGAAGAGACAAGAAGCAGGGAAAGAAAAGAGCTGGGACCATATTACCCTTAGTCGCAGGTCGGGGAGAGAAAGAGACGGGTGCGTGGCCCAGGGATGATCTGTGGAGTATGTCAGAGGTTCTTCTGCTGGTGGTGCAGCTCTGGTGGTCTGGTGGAAGTCTGCCCTTGGTGGCCTGGCAGAGGTGCCACTGGTGGTCTGCTGGGAGGTGCCACCGGTGGTCTGCTGGGAGGTGCCACTGGTGGTCTGGTGGAGGTGACACCCGATGCTGTGGTGGGAGTGCCACTGGTGGTCCGATGGAGGTGCTGCCCTTGGTGGTCTGGCAGAGGTGCCACTGGTGGTCTGCTGGGAGGTGCCACTCAAAGCCAGGTGGAGGTGCCACCCTTTGGCAGGCATTCCCTCCTGCCTTTTATACAGTTTTCTGCCCATGTCCGTCTGCAGCTCCCCAGGAAATATTCCTGTGTATTCTCATGCATTCGCAGGGGTCTGGCACCACCGGGGAGAGGGCCTCCGCCCCCTCCCTGGCTGTACCTGTACCCTGAACACACATTGATGAACACGAGAGAGGATTTAGACTCTCACACAGGCCTTTTCCCTTCGGGTAGCTGAGATAAGCCGTAGGCCTCCTGGGCATTCCAGCCAGGCTGAAGTGCAGGAGTTTCAAAGGTGTTGTCTGTTGATTTGCATCCCTGAGCTTTAGGCCAAGCACCGAGTCTGAGTTCCAGAAGTTAACAAAGGCAATCTTTATCTTTGTTGATGAACAAGCCAGAGGCTTTAGACTCTCACAAAGGGGTAATTTCTGATCTCCTGGCATTGCCTGATGATTTTCTCTTTCCCAGATCTGCATCCCTGTTGTCCTAATCCTTGCCTCTCCTTGAAGGTAAATAATATTCCCATGATCAACTGCATCTCTTCCCATGTATAAATATTAGGTCTCAGAAATTGATCAAATTGTTCTGCTAACCCTAATGGGTCTTCCAACAGCCCCTTTAATTTCCTCTTAAATGTCTGTACTTCTGTAGAAGTGAAAGGAGTGAAAGGAGCATTAACATACTCAGTTCTTCCACTAGCCTCCCCTAATGGGACCTGTCTTAAGGGATATAATTCAACATCAACAGACCCTTCTGCCCGATTCTGACAATTCCTCATTTATGTTAAGGATGTTTTTCCTTCTTCTAGTTTCTTTCTGCCCCTTTTGATTTTCATGATTCAACCATGATATCCTGTTTGATCACCTTAAAGGTGGAATTGGAACTATCTTCTCCCTTGGGGCCAGGCTTTCCACTGGAGCTGTAGGTGGTGGATTATAAGGGGGGAGGTAGATAATTTAAAGGTTTCCATTTATCATCAGGTTTTTGGGGTTTTTTTCCTCCTCTTTTACTTTAAATATATTTTCTGGTGCTTCAGCCCAGATACTTCCCTTCCAGCATGATGCATAATCAGTCTCTTCCTGATTAGAAGATTCTTTAGAATTTACATAAATGATTAGAGTCTGACATATCCAGCCTTTCTAAGACTGAAATTGTGGACAATATAAATTGGTCTGATCTTTAACTTTGTCCACTCTTTCATACAAAGCTTGACCATTTTAACCTTATCCTTATCGCACGTTTCTGGATGGTATTTCCAGTCCACTAACTTAACCCCCAGCAGACTGGGGGAATGTCCGTGGGTAGCCTTTTGCTCCCTTTCTTCCTGGGGCTAGTGTCATTACCCAACCCTAGCGCTATTTCTTAAGGTCCACTCCTCTGTCACCAACCACTTCGTCCCTTCACTGGCCAATTCTCTTATAGAAGGATGGAAACTTGGTTAGAAGGACTCCACACTCATTTTGTGAATCCAGACTGTCCAGTTCACATCTAAGTCACACACATTCACCAACCTCAATCCCACCGAACCAGATAATACTCACAGTCCTTTTTCTTATCGAGGTCTTCATGCACAACAATTAGGGACAGTTGCAATGATCAGGAGTTCCTGTCTGCTTGCCTTTATTTTATAATTCACGAGGATTGGAACCTGCTTCCAGTAAGTCCTCCCTGGTCCTCCTTACAGGACACCAAAATCAGCAGTGTGCCCCCCTGTCCAGAAGTCTAAGGAGTCCCTGCAGGAGAGGTTATTCTGGGTGAGCGCCCAAATTGTGAGAAACAAAGTCACTCTAAAATTTAAGTGTAAACAAATTTATTATAAAACAAAGGCTAACAGTGCTGGGTGCATAGCAAAAGTTGCTAGAGGCATACAGATAACAGCAGAGAGTACTACTTAGGATAAGGATTAGATAACATTGTATTAGCTTTATGCATATTCATGTGTATTCTTTTGCATTCTCTAAGTACTACCTCAAACCCCACCCCTTAGTCTATTTGATCAAATTAACAGCTGGGTTTCTTCACGAGGTGATCTTGACCCCGTTGTATTTTCTTGGAACATTCATCAGGGGCCTCCTGGATCCTCCCAGCACTCCCTGTTGCACTCAGTTATCTTGGCCACAGACCATGAGGCCTGATTCCTCCTGACACCCACAGCTCTACCTTGTTATTTTACAGATTGTGTTATTAAAGCCATATTGTGCAAAGCCAAATCCTCATATATTACAGTAGAGACCTCCAGAGATCATCCAGTCCAACTTCCCTGCCAAAACAGGATCACCCAGGGTAGCTGCCACAGGAATGCATCCACGTGGGGTTTGAAAGTCTGCAGAGAAAAAGACTCCACAATCTCTCTGGGCAGCCTGCTCCAGGGCTCTGTCACCCTCACTCTTTTCTCCTCATGTTGACCTTCTATGTTCCACTTTGCAACTCTTGCTCCTTGGCTTATTGCTGCTGACCAGCAAAAAGAGCGTGGCCCTCTCCACTTGACACCCACTCCTCAAATATTGATAGACATTGATCAGATCTCCTCTCAGCTTTCTCTTCTCCAGACTAAGCAGCCCCAGGGCTCTCAGTCTTTCTCCATATGGGAGATGCTCAAGTCCACTTATCATCCTCATGGCTCTCCACTGGACATTCTCCAGCAGGTCTATGTCTCTTTTGAACTGGGGAGCCCAAAACTGGATACAGTATTCCAGGGGTGGTCTCACTAGGGCAGAATAGAGAGGGAGAAGTACCTCCTTAGCCCCTCTGGCCACACTTTTCCTGATGCACTGCAGGATGCCATTGGCTCTCTCAGCCACAAGGGCACATTGCTGGCCCATGCAGAACTTGCTGCCCACCAGCACTCCAAGATCTTTCTCCACAGAGCTGCTTTCCAGCAGGGCAGCCCTGACCTGTACTGGTGCTTGGTTTTATTCCTCCCCAGATGCAGGACACTGCACTAGTCCTTACTGAATTTCATGTGGTTAGCCTTTGTCCAGCACTCTGCCTGTCCAGATCTCATTGGATGGCTGCACAGCCTGATGCACTGTTGGCCAGCCCCCCTCCCCCCCACGATTTTGTATCAGCAGCAAACTTGATGAGGGTACACTTCTTTATTAAGGAGTAAGAAGATATGTGTAGCACCTAGCTGGACAGCTATAATGTGTAGCCATAAATGTCAAAGTTTGTATCTCATGACAAAGACAGAGGACACCGGTCCAGAGATAAAGAGAAACTGGGACCTTGAAAATCAGGAAGCAATTAAAAGAGGAAGCCACCTGCAAAATTGGGCCAAAAGTGAAAAGTTCACTGTGAGAAAGACTGCTGGCCTTCATCACAGATGACCACCAAAAGATCACAGGGAGGGTGGAACTGAGGCAGAGAATGGGAGGACACCTATGTTAATGAGTTAATAATCACACCTATTCTAAGAAATCATTGTAAACCTCTACCTCTTCTTATGCTTATATATGCTTTTGTAACATAAATAAGTTTGTGCCAGCACATGGTGTGCAGGTTTGGTGGAGAGATCCCTCTTGGCCCCCAGTGCTGTAATCTAGAATGCATGGAGGACAGCTTCATGACC
>WAAF01013622.1:0-45343 GCA_013400475.1 Tricholaema leucomelas
CAGCTCAGCTAGTTCCCCAGCAGAAGTGCCTATCTATCTTATCAGGCAGCCAGCACCAGAACAAGAGGACACAGCCTCAGGCTGCACCAGGGGAAGTTTAGGCTCGAGGTGAGGAGAAAGTTCTTCACTGAGAGAGTCATTGGCTACTGGAATGGGCTGCCCAGGGAGGTGGTGGAGTCGCCGTCCCTGGAGCTGTTCAAGGCAGGATTGGACGTGGCACTTGGTGCCATGGTCTAGCCTTGAGCTCTGTGGTAACGGCTTGGACTTGATGATCTGTGAGGTCTCTTCCAACCTTGGTGATACTGTGATACTGTGAAACTAGCACAGAAACTAACCAGTAGCTGTATGTAAATAGTTTCAAAATATGTGTACATTTCTTAACTTCAAAACATTGTTGCAGTAGCCTCGATATTTCACAGCCGATTTCATGACAAGTCCTCTAAACTTTAAGAAGTCAACTGTAGAATTAGTCATAAATTTCCAAAGGTGTTTATCAGAACAAAAAAAAAAGTTCCCTCAGCTGCCTGGCTGTGCAGCTTCCATCATCAACACTCACATCAAAAGTCCTAATCTCTTGCAGCAGAGATCCATTGTTTTAAGTCAGGATATGAAAAATTTGTAGATAAGAAAATTATCAGTAATGAAAAATTTGTAGATAAGGGCACTGTCATAAGTGCTGAGTACAAACTGCACTGCACAAATCTATCATAAGGAGCTCTTCTATGTAAGGACATATGAGTTTATTTATGTATTTGGATAGTACTGAATGAAAGCAAAATACTGCTCTCTCATTTTTTGTGTCTAAGTATAGTTTCACTTAAGTCTCAAGAGGGTTTGTTTGCATTTCAATTGAAACAGCACACAGGACCTGTCAGCCTCTTAAAGTTATTTCTTTGGGATGTGTGATTATTTTTTTTCCCTCTATGTGTCTTAATTTCTTTTTAGCATTCACATTTATACAATTTGTCCTGTATTGTCAAAATACTGATTACAGCCTTCATGCCCCAAATCTAAACATATCAGTACAGTGCTATTTATTGCCACAAATGTATTTGCCTGATGATGTTATCTCTTTTGGTTTTCTTATCATCGATTGAGTAAATAAATAAGTGCATCTTTGGCCTTCACCATTGTGCTAGTTTGAGCCTAGCTGGGATGTTTTGGTGAGAGGAACTAGATGATAGGCCGGAAAATGAAAACAATGGTGTCTGCTTCCATCACAGTCTTGCTGAGATGTGTACAAATGAAAGGCAAAACATTAGATAAAAGTCACTTTTGCTCTGCACTTCGTGCTGGGCTTTTCTCTTCTGCTTTGCCTGCTGGGGAGAGCTGAGGCTGCTGGCTGAACTCCATCTTGCTTTCTAACCTCATCCTCCATTTGCTTTGGCTGATTTCACCTTTGCTTCTTAATCCTCTCGGACGAACCTCCATTCTGCCTTGGGACTGGGGTAAGCTTGAGAGGGGTAAGGGGAAAGTGAGGGGTGGTTGAGAGCCCCTCCTGGGGACTCAGGTTTATGGGAGGGCTGTTGTGTTTCTGTATTACCTTTTACCTTGTATATTTCTGTCTATAGCTGTATGTGCTGTAAATATCTGCTTGTATATTGTGCCAGCTGTAAATATAAGCTTCATTCAAATTTCCAGAGCCATCTGAGTCTAGTCTGGGTGATTTCTAAAGTGTGGGGGGTGGGGGACACCCAAACCATCACAACCATTTCTATATTCTTAGGCAATGAACCAGCTATGCACCACTGTGCACAGGAAATGTTCAGGTTTACCACTGATAGAATTTTCTGTTCTTATGAGAATTTCCAGGTTTGCCTATAAACACCTCTGAACTGAAAGAAGTGCAGCTGCAGCTGCTAATTCTATTCATTTATAGTGACATTTACTCACATTAAATTTTGGTACTTGTAATTCTGTATTCTTATGATGTTGCTATAAATGAATACATCTAATTCCTAAAAGTCATCTAATTCCTGAGAAAGAGCAGACTGTCAGGAAATAGTATTTCTTCTTTCTATAACTAACTGCAAGACTCTAATTTTCTGCTATAAGTTTTCTTGTATCAGAATATAGCTTTATTTATATAAGAATATAAACTTTATATCAATATTGTGATGGTTTGGGTGTTACCCACCCCCACACACTCTTTGGTGAATCACCTAGACTAGATTCAGCTGGCTCTGGAAATTGAATGAAGCTTTGGGCTGCCAAGGGAGGTGGTGGAGTCACCGTCCCTGGAGGTGTTCAAGAAAAGCCTGGATGAGGCACTTAGTGCTATGGTCTAGTTGACTGGATAGGGCTGGGTGCTAGGTTGGCCTGGATGATCTTGGAGGTCTCTTCCAACCTGGTTGATTCTATTCTATTCTATATACAAGCAGATATTTTCAATATATACAGCTAGATACAGATATGTACAGGTTAAAAGTAATACAGAAACACAGCAGCCCTCCCAGAAACCAGAGTCCCCAGGAGGGACTCCCAACCACCCTTCCACATTCCTCCCACTCCTCTACCTTACCCCAGATCTTGTTTAAGGTAGTTTAGAGGGTCAGACAGGGGGGTTAGGAAGCAGATGGATTAATTGTACAGATGGCAGATTAGGTTAGAGAGCGAGAGAAGTTCAGCCCAAAGCCCAGGCAGCGGCTCCCATATTTGTGTTTTTGTTCTTGTTCTTATACAGCTCAGCAAGCCTATGAGTGAAGCAGACATCACCATTGTTTCCTTTTCACAGCCTATGATCTAATTCTTCTCACCAAAACATTCTAACTAGCTTCAAACTAGCACAAATATTAGCATATTTAATTTATGAGGAGAAAAAAGTGAAAAGAAAAATGTTTCCTACTGTTGGGATTTCCTGCAGAACTGCTTGTTAAAATGACAACAGAAATGCATTTTTTTCCTCTCTAATGGCTGAGGGCAAATTTAGTAGTTAGTAAATGGTCATCTTGCAGGATTCCCAAACCAGGAATGGAATGCCAAGGATGCTTTGGAAACTTCCTAAAATGTAGAGAGGTTACCAGAAGTATTCTTGCAGGGAGAGGCTTCTGCTTCTTGTAACTAGTGGAAGTTGCATCTGTTTGAGTGTATGTTGAGAGTGTTCATAGGAAAATTGTAATGGAGCATGTCACAGACTGCATTGGCTCCCAAAACATAGTTAGATGAATTCATGTCCTTCTATAGTGGTGTATATTCGAGCTGGGCAGTATATGTTTCTTTTGACATATGTTTTAAGTGAACTAAAATGAATTGTCTCCCATTAACTTCCTTGTTGATGGCATGTTTTGTGTTTTGTTTTAACTGAAATTTGAGTATATTAAGGGGTAAATTTTGGAGGTGTTCAAGAACAGGCTGTATGGGGCACTTAGTGCCATGGTCTAGTTGACAGGATAGAGCTGGGTGATAGGTTGGACTGGATGATCTTGGATGTCTCTTCCAGCCTGGTTGATGCTATGATTCTAATTTATCTAATTCTAATAAAGGGATTTGCAGTAAATATGCAGTAAATAAATTTTATTATAATGCATTTAAGTGCCTAAAGGAAATTATATTGAAAAAGTACAATTTGGGTTAGTTTTTTGGTTTAGTGGTGTGGGTTGGTTGATTTTTGTTTATTTGGGGTTTTGGGGAGGAGGTGTTTGGGGTTTGGTTTCTTTTGTTTTTTAATAGTTAAGTTTTATACACTGTGATTTAGAAGTATTTTAGACTACCTGTTTTTAATTAAGTTTGAACTAGGATTAGACTGTACTTTTTTACATTTCTATCCTTGACATAAATACTTTGATATGAATCCTTGCACTTAGCTCTGCAGAAATGTAAGCCCATGCAGGTATATGTTTGTAGTTTAGGAGTCTGATTCCAGTAAAATGCCTAATCTTTTGTCTGCACACTTGTGAGGGTTATCTGTCCAATAAATTGAAATCATACATATCTTCTTCATCATACATATCTTGTTTAGCCCGGAGAAGAGGAGGCTCAGGGGTGATCTCATTGCTGTCTACAACTACCTGAAGGGAGGCTGTAGCCAGGTGGGGGTTGATCTCTTCTGCCAGGCAACCAGCCACAGAAGAAGGGGACACAGTCTCAAGTTGTGGTGGGGGAGGTCTAGGCTGGATGTTAGGAGGAAGTTCTTGCCAGAGAGAGTGATTGGCATTGGAATGGGCTGCCCAGGGAGGTGGTGGAGTCACTGACCCTGGAGGTGATCAGTAAAAGCCTGGCTGAGGCATTTTGTGCCATGGTCTAGTTGATTGTACAAGGCTGGGTGCTAGTTTAGCCTGCATGATCTTGGAGATCTCTTCCAACCTGGTTGATTCTATGATTCTACTATGTAGTAAATAGAGCACTTTATGTAGATGATATATGAAAACTACTTTCCAAGTACTATGCAGCTTTTTTTTTCCCAAGGACAGTGAGATAACACAAAATAAAATAGTTTTCCAGATCAAAGCATGTTTCTGAACAGTTGTAAGAAATGTAACATAGGCAGAAGTGAGACTGTCTCTTTAATAGACAGCTCATTTTAGTTAGATGTACAAAAGTTCAAAAAGAATTGAAAATGGTCAGATCCTCCTGTTATTTAAATCTATTGCTTAGACTGAATTGAAGACAGATCCCAAGTGCATATACAAACTGTTGGCTGTTCTCTGAAAGAAAAAGGCAAGTGTAATACTAGGAGTCAGAAAAGCAGCTTTTCTGAAGCGTCCTAAGAAGTAGGCTACATATGGAAAATGTTTATGCAGAAGAGGTTTCATAAAGTTACAGATCTTGAAAACTGGTGAGGAAATAAAAAATCAGCCTGGTGAGAGTCATGTCAATCAGTATCTGAATTATGTTCTGCAGAACTGAGCAGAAAATATATACCAGAAAACTGGGCTGGTTTTGTTTGTGCTGGGTTGGTTTTGATTGGTTGGTTTTGGTTTTTTGTTTGTTTGTTTGTTTGCATTAAATAGTAGTAAAAAGAGTAATAAGAATAGAATAGAATCAACCAGGTTGGAAGACACCTCCAAGATCATCCAGTCCAACCTAGCACCCAGCCCTATCCAGTCAACTAGACCATGGCACTAAGTGCCTCTTCCAGGCTTTTCTTGAGCACCTGCAGGGATGGTGACTCCACCACCTCCCTGGGCAGCCCATTCCAATGCCAATCACTCTCTCTGGCAAGAACTTCCTCCTAACATCCAGCCTAGACCTCTCCCAGCACAACTTGAGGCTGTGTCCCCTTGTTCTCTTGCTGGTTGCCTTGGAGAAGAGACCAAGCCCCACTTGGCTACAACCTCCCTTCATGTAGTTGTAGACAGCAATGAGGTCCCCCCTGAGCCTCCTCTTCTCCAGGCTAAACACCCCCAGCTTCCTCAGCCTCTCCTCATAGGGTTTGTGTTCCAGGCCCTTCACCAGCCTTGTTGCCCTTCTCTGGACATGTTCCAGCACCTCAACATCTCTCTTGAATTGAGGAGCCCAGAACTGGACAGAGTACTCAAGGTGTGGCCTGACCAGTGTTGAGTACAGGGGAAGAATAACCTCCCTTGTCCTACTGGCCACGCTGTTCCTCATACAGGCCTCTTATCAATCGATATGAAACTGAAAAGTACCTTCATTTATTTTGCGAGTGAAGCAACTTAGGTAAATTTGTCCCCTAAAGGTGTGTACAACACTCTCAGCATGTAAATCTTTTCTTCTTGATAAAACACATGGTTTGACAATGAAAACTCTTGTCCTCATTTTAATTTCTTACAGGCATAAGATTATGAACATAGACATTTGTAGCTTGCAGCAGTGTTTAAGTGTATTAATTTAAAGCACTGTGTGATGAACTGCAGTGTTCGTCGTTATGAAATGTACCCACAGCTTTTGTGAAGTCCTTGTTGCCTTATCTTTCATTTAATAGCTGAGTTGCCTGGAGTTTTTCCTCAAGTTTCTTTCTGAGCTTCATTTCATAGTTTAAGTTGCAGCCTGCTGCCTTTAGGTAATGCATAATTTCAGAAAGGCTGATTTTCCTTGAACCTAGCACATACTGTAGATCTGAATAGTCAGTTCTTAAGACCAAAGACATATATATGAACTTCTGGAGTAAGTCCAGAGGAGAGCCACAAAGATGATTAAAGGACTGGAGCACCTAGAGAGATTAGAGGGCTGAAGCAACCTTGATAGGTTAGACTGGTGGATGATCTTGGAGGTCTCTTTCAACCTTGTTGATTCTGTGATTCCACCTCCCCTCTGGAGACAAGCTGTGAGAGGTGGGGCTGTTCAGCGTGGAGAAGAGAAGGCTCTGGGGAGACCTCATAGCAGCCTTCCACTACCTGAAGGGGGCTTGCAAGAAAGGTGAGAAAGGACTTTTTACAAGGAGTTGTAGTGATAGGATGAGAGGAAACAGCTTCAAGCTTGAGGAAGGTACATTTAGACTAGACATTAGGAAGAAATTCTTTACGGTAAGGGTGGTGAGGCAGGGGAATAGATTGCCCAGAGAGGTAGTGTTTGCCACCTCACTGGAGGTGTTCAAGGCCAAGGTGGTGTTCAAGGCCAAGTTGGGTAAGGCCTTTGAGCATCCTGGTCTTGTAGAAGGTGTTCTTGGCTGTGGCAGGAGGAGGGTTGGAACTAGATGATCTTTAAGGTCCCTTCCAACCCAAGTTGTTCTATAAATCTATGATCATATACTCCATATGTATAAAGGAGTCTGTGTATATATAGACCTTGTGCTTATTGCCTATCTAAAAGTGTTATGTTTGGTTTTGTTACTGTGGTACATTGACAAACAGCAACTTCAAGGCAGAAACATCAGTCAGTGAAATTAAAAACAAAAAGAGAAAGAGATTGTTTTAACAAGTTCCAGAAGTCTGTAATGGTACAGATTACACCTAAAAAACCAAAGGCACCACATATTTTCTTCTCAGCCTTTCAAAAAAAGGCTGAAATTCTTATGAAGAGTCATCTGCTAGCTCTTCTTCAATGATTTCACTCTTCTTTTTCACACTCCATATGCTTGATTTGTCACCTGTACACAATTATGTGAGCTCCTTACTGTCTTCCTCTTTTGCATGGGCTTTGGCATCAAGAAATATCCTAATCAACATAACCTCCTCGAAGTTCCTGTAGAAATAAGGGTTTTGTGGAAAAATGTCAAGATACCTGCAGTCACAGAAAAGCTATACAAGACCAGACAGAATCTTGAAAGCAAAAGAGAATCACCTACTGCACTGTGTGTGTTGCAGGGTTAACCTTCAGGAAGGACAGCTTTCACTACTTCTTGGTGACCAGAAATTAGTTGTAAAGTGTCATCTAGATCTGAACCATGCAGTCTGACATGGAATCTTGCTTTTTTTATTAACTATATTTGAGTTAGAATGATACAGAAGACCTGAAGATGCTTTCTGATTGCAAGCCTGGCTTAAGCAGGGAACTGCTTTCAAAAGGGGCTGATTTGTAGCCCCAAAGCATGTGACACAGGCAAGGTCAAATGTGGTGGTTTGGATGTTCCCCGTCTCCCTCCCCCCCCTTTGGAAATCACCCAGACTAGACTCAGCTGTCTCTGGAAATTGAATGAAGCTTATATTTACAGCTTAGCAGAATATACAAGCAGATATTTACAGTATATACAGTTATAGACAGAAATATACAAGGTAAAAGGTAACACAGGAACACAACAGCCCTCCCAGAAACCTGAGTCCCCAGGAGGGGCTCCCAACCACCCTTCCACCTTTTTCTGTCCCTCTCAACCTTACCCTAGACATTGCCTTGTGCCCCAAGGAAGAATGGAGGGTAGGCCAGGGGAGGTTAGGAAGCAAGTGGATTGATCAGAGAGACGGAGGGTGAGATTAGGGAGAAAAATGCAGCCCAGAGCTCAGGCAGAGAGCGTCTCCCTTATCTGTGTTTGGGTTCTTGCTCTTACACTTCTCAGCAAGCCTATGAGTGAAGTAGACATCAACATTGTTTTTCACAGCCTGTGATCTAATCCTTCTCTCCAAAACATTCTAGCTAGCTTCAAACTAGCACATCAATGCGTGTGACACAGGCAAGGTCATATCTGTGTTATTCTACCTTTTCTGGAGCACCAGCTGCCTACCTGATCCTGCACTTCATATTCCTTGACCTTGGTTCTCTTTGGTCCCATAATAGCATAGTGCTGTGGAATTACTGTTACACTTATTCAGGTGGCATTATTGGTGCATTATTCAGTTCAAAGTATATGAAATAATGTGAGCTTTTGTTCTGTCTAAAGAATTAGTGTGATTTGCTTTTATATTCTGCTTTAGTTGAGAGCTTATGAAAATTAAAATAGCAATGACATGTTTTTTTTTTCTGGACAAATGTTGCATTATTTATACCCTACATTATTAATACTCTTTTTTCATGCCTCTCTTTTTGTTTCCTTCTTTCAGTTACTCAATCCTTCTCATATTTCATAAGCATTAGGTCTTTGTTTAACAATTTAATTGCACTGTCTAAAATCAAACTGAGACTAAGTGTTGTGGTCTGATCCTAGGTCACAGTTGAGCCTTATGGTTATACAAACGTATGTGTTGAGTAAGTACAGGAGGAAAATATGACAAGTTTGACTAAATTATCTTTTTGAGGTTTGTGGATTCATTCAGACATGGAAAAGGGTAACTTAGCAGATCAAAACTGATGATGGTGTTAACTTGACTCTGAAATGAAAAAGGTGAACTATGTTCAATTCTGAGCATCAGAATTGAAGTGCAGGAATAGTAGTGCAGTGCTATGGGAGCATTTAATAAAGTAAGATGTAGTCACTCAGAGATGTAGTGGTTTGGGTGTTACCTGCTACCCCACTCTTATGAAATCACTCAGACTGGGCTCACCTGAGCTGGAAGTTAAGGAATGAAGCTTTATATTTACAGCTTAGCACAATATACAAGCAGGTATTTACAATATATATATACAGCTAGATACAGAAATATACAAGTTAAAAGTAATACAGAGACACAACAGCCCTCCCAGAAACCTGAGTCCCCAGGAGAGGCTCCCAACCACCCTTCCACTGTCTTTCCACCCTTCTACCTTATCCCAGACTATACTTTACGTACAAGGTGAGTTTGGAGAATCGGCAAGAGGGATTAGGGAAGCAGAAGGTTTAGTTACATTGAAAGCAGCCCAGGGGGAAAGCACAGACTTTGTCAGAGACACATACACACACTGTCTTGTCTGTATTTTGTACTCTTGTTCTTATAATGGCTTTCCAGTATCTGAAGGGAGCCTACAGGAAGGCTGGGGAGGGACTATTTACAAGGTCTGGTAATGTTAGGACGAGGGGGAATGGGTTTAAACTGGAGGAGGGGAGATTTAGACTGGATGTTAGGAGGAAGTTCTTTACAATGAGGGTGGTGAGACACTGAAACAGGTTGCCCAGGGAGGTTGTGGATGCTTCCTCCTTGGAGGTGTCTAAGGCCAGGCTGGATGAGGCCTTGAGCAACCTGCTCTAGTGGACTTGATGATCTGTGAGGTCTCTTCCAACCTTGGTGATACTGTGATACTGGGATGATCCTTGAGGTCCCTTCCAACCTAAACCATTCTATGTTTCTATACATCTCAGCAAGCCTATGAGTAAAGTAGACATCGCCATTGTTTCCTTTTCACAGCCTATAATCTAATTTTTCTCACCAAAGTATTCCAATTTCCCTCAAACTATCACAAGAGGCGTCATTCCACTGTATTTCTTTGACCTCTCATGCTTTAAACAGTGAGGATGTCACTTCCACCTTTCACTTAATCTGTTCTGATGGTACAGGCCCTTGTAAAAGAAATTGTGCAACATTCAGAAACCTGATTTGCTCAGGAAATAACTGACACCGTTTCAGTTTGATCATTTTGTACTTTGAATGTGTCTTGTCAAACAAGTTTTAGATGGTGTCTTGACTGAATGATATATCAAATTAGCATTAAATCACTGCTAGCTGCTTCTTTTCTCAAAGTCTATACTCACAGATCTGCAGCTTGTCATGAAGTATGCAATATTTGCCTTTAAAAATTCAGGAAGCTTAGTTCATGTCTTTACTTTAGAATCCATTCCTGAATGAGACAGTCTGGCCAAAACCTCTCATTTCTTTTTTATATTACTTATTTCATCTTCATAGCTATAGTAAACTGCAAATCCACTTAGAATTATTATTGTGGGGCATGACAAGATTCTGTCACTAGCACATATACCTAAGTCTTGTATGGGTATCATTTTTTTTTTTTTTTTTTACTTTTAAACACAGTTTTATGGTAATAAATAGTTTCAGATTATTACAGGAACTTAAACTCTTTATTGCACACTGTTTGCTATTTCTTCCAGGGAGTAGACTGGATGGTTGTCTTATAAGACTCATATTTAGTATCTGTCATGTGAAGTTTAAGATCTTTGTCATGATACTCTACAGTCACAATAACTCCATTAAGATATGTCTTTAGCTGTAGATACTTTGCAACCATATTGTGAGAAAGTTAAACTTAGTCAGCTGTGCTGTGTTGTTTTAAAAAGCGTGCTGTCCAAGTGGAAAGGCATTGAGAATGTTCCTAAGTGATGCTAAAAGGACACAGGCAGTAATCCGATTCCCTCTTTAGGACATTAATCTTTTAACATTAGTATCAGCTAAAATTGGCATTCATAATTCAATCATTCAAGAAGCAAAATTGCTTTTGGCAGAAAACGGTTGGGAACATCTGCAACAAGTGCTCAAAACTGCTGTTGTGCTGAACGGATGTAGAAAACAGCCATAAAGTTTCAGAGTATATTCATTACATGCAGTACTCATTGATCAATTTGTGAAACTCCACCATATTAATTACACTGCTTAGAAGTCACCTTGAAATAGAGATTTATTTTCTTCTTAGAAATGAGTACAGGAAGAAGAATCTTTAACAAAATGCCTTTATATTTTCTGTGCAGTAGAAGATGCACAGGGTTTGCCTTTCCTTTTTTTAATGCATAACTTCTAGTGAAGTTAATAGCACCTGCACTGGTGTAATGTTCTTCATTATAAACCTATAAATCTCTTTCAAGAATGCAAAATGCTGTGAGAGCTATTAACTAATAGTATGTTGTATTTATTAGGATCATGATCCCTAATTTGTAATTTACAAAACAGCTAACTCAGTGAAGTTCCTGGCAAGTCTGTATATTTTGTACATGTCTTCTGACTTGCATTGTTGATGACTCTTAGCCTTTACAAAACACAATTTGTTGCTTAATTTTATAAACCCACTGTCTTGACATTTTTTTTCATCACAGATGCGACCAAAATTCACTCCCATCTTTTTCTGAGTGTGGTTGGTTGAGCTAGATTTGTAGCTCAAACATTGGGGAGAGGTGAACGTTCTAGAGATAGGGCATATAATGGCAATAGTGGCTAAGTTAATGTAATTTCTTTGAAGCATCAAGAGCTTTATGTCTGGAAGCACAGCTTGTGCCTTCCCCGTGCTGCTTCTGCCCCTTCAGCTGCACCTGCTGCTATCTTTCCCCTCTGCTGTTTTGGCTGTTGCTGCTTTTGCTCCTTTGCTGCCGCTTGACCCTTTCCCCATCTTCATTAAGGTTATTATATTTCTCTAGCAATTTATCTCTCCTTATACTGTTATATTTAAGCTATAAGAAATACAATTTCATCTTTCCCTGACTTTCCAAAAAAATCCATGTTGTGATGAGTTTATTCTCATAAGAGAGAAGAGAAGGCTCAAGACAGACCTCATTGCTGTCTACAACTACCGGAAGGGAGGCTGTAGCCAGCTGGGGTTGGTCTCTTCTCCCAGGCAANCCTGGCTGAGGCACTTAGTGCCATGGTCTAGTTGACTGGATAGGGCTGGGTGATAGATTGGACTGGATGATCTTGGAGGTCTCTTCCAACCTGGTTGGTTGATTTTATTCTATTCTACTGGGGGAGGCATCCACCCTAACCCAGGACACTGAGAATGACTTTCAACAGTTTCACAAGATGAAAGTCTGTTTTTTTTGTACCACGCATGTAATGATATATATATATATAATTGTGTGCAAATGTTCATCACTTGTACATGCTGTTTCCAGACTGATTGTTTAAATCACCATCCCTGAGTGAAGTTTCATCTCTTGGTGTCTCCTCATTGCTTGTAAATCAAACACAGAAAGAGGCAATACATGTGATGTGTGACACGGTTACGGGAGTAACTTAAAAGGCATATAATAATGTAAGGGTCATTCATGTAACAGTCATGGCAATCAGCAGAGAGCTTCATTTAGATGCTTTACACAGTTTACCAGGATATTTTTGTTCTGAGTTTGGTTTTTTGTTTGATTGTTGGTTTTGGCTTTGTTTTGGTGGGTTTTGTTTGGTTTTGTGGTTTGGGTTGATTTGTTTGCGTTTTAAGGGTTTGGTTTTTTTTTTTTGTGGTGGTGATGTTTGCTTGTTTGTTTGTCTTTTTTCCCCTCTGTAACAGACATTTCCTTTCCTTTCCAAAGAGACAGATACCCTGGGAAAGTTGTTCACACATATAGTTTACCAGGTGCATTCCTTAACTGAAACCTGTCAGTTGTTTTTTATAATTGTATTTATGATAGATGAAGAAAGTGAGGGTTTTATGACTTCCTTTTGGCAGTAAAGACAGAGGGAAGAAAAAAATATAATTGGATAATCTGAGTTTTGTTAGGACATTTTGTATTAAAACTGTTTCAATGATAGTACAAGTTAGTACTGTTGACCAAAAAATACCAACATTCTTTAGCAATTCCTTGTGATTTTGCCATTTAGCAATTTGGCTAATTCCTTGTAATTAGTTTCTAAAGCAGTATTTCAGGGGTATTGCCTCATATTGTTCCTTAGTTGTTTTAAGTTTGTTTTTTTTTTTCTGCCAAGGTGATTAAAGAAAAATATTTGAAACAAAAGATTTTAGGCATGTATTAGGCTTAACACAGCACCAAAAATTACTGTGATATATTTAGTACTGCTGCTGTTTGGTGCAGAGTTGAACAATGTAATTCATAAAAATCCAAACAACACCCAAAACCACTTTATAAATTCCAAAATATTATTCTTCCCTGCACATACATGGTGATTTTGAATGATGTGCATGTTGCCCTACCTCTTACTTTACAGATTTAGTCTTGCTGTTTGCTGGGATTTCTATAAGTTTGTGCAGTCAGTCACTGTTACCGGTATAAATGATCACTGCTGTAGTTCAGAAAGCACTTCTGCTGTGAGATAGGGACAGCAGCACAATTCAGAGCATCGTCTTGATAATAGTGAGGGTTGCAAGGCTCCCTCTGAGGACAGACTTGCAGGAGGAATGGGAAGGGATGGCAGGGAAACAAGGCAAAGTCACAGTGTTTAACCCAAAGTATGCAGGGAAGGCAGTAGGCACTCAAACAGGGAATGACAAATCCTTAAATGCTGACCTTCAGAGATACTAGCAAGACCTGGGAGCATTATAGTTAGATCTGTAATGCAGACTTGAACATTTTTATGTTTTACAGTTGTGGGTTTTTTACAGGTTTTAGGGTAAGACAGGCAAAGTCATTTGAGATTTGTACAGACATGCCTGGATATTTCTTTAAATTTCTGCTTGTCATTGGTGCAATACATCTTATTGTGGCTCCATTCATGCAGCAGATGCCAGGGAATGCTTAATGCTGAGTAGTTTTTGAGTGAAGGAATCAAGAAAGAAATGTATTCGAGGGGCACTAGTCTCAGATGCATTAGAGTCTTCCTTGTGCTGAAGATAATGAGTAGAAATGGCTATGATATTGTCTTTGCCTGCTTTTGTTCTTGCTCCATCTGCTATAGATCTGCAGAGTTTTTCCTTCATGAGACAAGTATTCTCTTTGGATGATATCTGTCTGTGTTATGTCAGCTGAAGTGCACACAGTAAATAAGATTAAAGAGTACCTTGTTGTCTTTATAGGAAATAGCCTGTTTAGCCATAATGAAGAAGGATTATCAGGTATCCTTAAGGAAAATACATTCCCTTCAGATACAGAATATAATATTCTTTCAATAAATAATGAAACAAAAAGGTTGGTTACTCTTTTGTTTGTTTTCCAGAAGTCTGTAGTACAAGGGAACCACAAGTTAACAAGAGGTCAGTGCTGAAGGAGCCAGTCAAATGTTGTGACTGTGCTGGATAAATGTGCCAAAAAGGCATACTAATAATGTAAAAGTAATTCTTTAAAGAAGTGCTAGAACCTGTCTAGCTTGTCACTGTAGCCTTGTATGTTTGAATGCACTTATTAATTTTGCAGTAATGCATAGAAATCTTCTAGTTTTGCACCCAAAAATCTCCATTCTAAAATGCATATACAGCTGGAAGCTGAGAAGATTTCCATCTCCTACCATAGGAAATGAAATTATAACCTCTCAGGTTTTCAAAACTGGTAAGCTCTGAGGAAAATCTTGGGACTGTTACAGGAAAGAAACCCTGCAGTCCAGATTCAGAAAGCTTTTAAGACTTCCTGATTTCTGCTGTAGTGTGACAGCATTGCTGTCTGAACTACCTTCAGTCCAAACACCTCCAGGCATCCAGGCACATTTAACAGCTGCCTCTCTCTTCAGGATATCCATGAGTCCAGCTTGCCTAAAAGATTGGAACACCTGGACACTTCAGCCCAGCCTCTAGGATATCTGACAGCTGGTTACTGAAACTGAGGATATGACAGCAGCAGTGAACAAAGGATTTAAAGAATTCATTGCTGAATCTTAAAATCCTAAGGAAATATAATTTATTGAAAATGTTTCAGAATCTCCTGCTTATTCAACAAGTTTACCTATCCATAGTCTTACTAATAGAATTTCTATTCCCATGCTATAGCTAACAATATCTACAGAGAAGTCTTAGATTCATATTGTTAATTGCAAGTGTTATAATTCAGGATGCTTATTTTTATTGATACTTAAATGCATGGATGTCTTTTTCAGATCACTGAAACTGTATTTGTCACATAAGTGAAGTACATCAAACCAATCTGAAAATAGTCAACTGTAAAAGAAGTCTTCATACTGTGGTATCTACTTCCATTTAACCTATCAGGCTGAGTAGCTTGGAAAGTTTTTTCCCCAGTTCCTTAGAGTTAATGCTTTAGGAGTTACTGCCAAATATACTCAATTGCAGTGTGTGTACAAGAGGGCAAAGCGATTACTTTCTGGCTACGATGTATGATAGATATCTAGGACTGATGATGTTCTTGCCAGAGAGTGATTTGCCATTGGAATGGGCTACCCAGGGTGGTGATGGAGTCACTGTCCCTGGAAGTGTTCAAGCAAAGACTGGCTGAGGCATTTAGTGCCATGGTCTAGTTGATTGAACAGGACTGGGTGATAGGTTGGATTGGATGATCTTGGAGATCTCTTCCAACCTGGTTGATTCTATGAGCTATAAGGCTAAGCAATAATATGATTGCAGTCAATGATAACATACCTGATAATACTCATGTGGCCATGCAGCCATCAGTCACATTGGAAATGGGCCACCTTCCTGGGCTGCCACTATCCTGTTCATCATTTTGGTTTTTTTTCCATGGGATTTTATACTTTTAAGTAGCAGTAGTTTTCCTCTTGAATCTTTAAATTCCACACTGCTGTCTGTGGCTTTGCTTTTGGTACATCAGTTTTAGAATGCACTTTCTCACATACAGTACCTGGATCTTTAAAACCAAGCCAAGGACACACTAACTTGCATGGAACTTGCCTAACAGAATGCAGGACTCCTGCACAGAGATAATGGGACTTTATTTTGTGCATGCTTTGAAATCTCTTGTGTTGTATGATTTCTCTGTGCGTTTCATTTGTGGCCATATTTCTTAGCATGCTTCTCTGGGGAAAAATATAAATACATTTATTTTTTCCCCTATAAAATCAAAGACACACAAACTTGGAGAAAACTTTGCTTTTTATCTTACAGCTTGTGTCAGAGCAAGTTTAACACTTCAAGATGTTGGAGGAAGTTTTTCTTTCACAGTTGTTGGTTCCAAATATAAGTGAAAGAACAAATTTCTACCCTGAAATTTCATGGATAGACCTAGAATTAACATAGAGAACTCTCAGATCTTCATAAATTATAGCCTCCATTTTTGGACCCTTTTTTTACTTAAGTGGCTAGGAAGGAGATTAGTCTGAAGAGTATCTCAATAAAGAACTTAGGGCAGCATCTTACCACTGACATACCCATTACAGCCTCTGATGTAAAAACAGCATGGCATATACTGTGGTTGTCTTTGTGAACGTTTTTTATGCCTGGCATTGCAGGAAGCATGTCATTATCAATCAGAAGATGGGAAGGTTGAGTCTTCTCTTTCATGACAGCATGAAAAAATTTCCTTGAAGTTACTGAAGCTATATGACTATGAGAAGATCACTGGGCTTTTAATCAGTTGTTATTAAGTGCAGTATTTTAGACGTGTACTTTTTACCATGATAATAAAATGTTCAGCATGTTATCTGCAAGGCATTAAAATATACTTGATAATGCAAGCACATGGTATGACTCAGTGAAGCTCATGACACTTTAGTTTTTTGCTGCATGTTTATTAGTAATGGTATAACTATTGTAAGGACTTGTTTTGGCAGTACAGCATATCCAGTTAGCCTCAGATAACTAAATCCACTCTGTCCTGCTGTGATTGTATTTCTGTAGGTACATGAACTAAGCATCTTTGATGAATCATGTACTGCAATCACACACTTGGAAGAAAGGGACCTGGGGGTACTGGTAAATAGTAGTTAAACATGGGCCAGCAGTGTGCCCAGGTGTCCAAGAGAGCCAATGGCATCCTGGCCTGGATCAGGAACAGTGTGGCCAGTGGGACAAGGGAGGTTATACTTCCCCTGTACTCAACACTGGTCAGGCCACACCTTGAGTACTGTGTCCAGTTCTGGGCCACTCAATTCAAGAGAGATGTTGAGGTACTGGAATGTGTCCAGAGCAGAGTGCCAAAGATGATGAGAGACCTGGAACACAGCCCTGTGAGGAGAGGCTGAGGGAGCTGGGGGTGTTTAGCGTGGAGAAGAGGAGGCTCAGGGGTGACCTTATTGCTGCCTATAAGTATCTGAGGGGAGGCTGTAGCCAGGTGTGGATTGGTCTCTTCTGCCAGGCAGTCAGCAACAGAACAAGGGGACACAGTCTCAAGTTGTTGTTGGTGGAGGTCTAGGCTGGATGTTAGGAGGAAGTTCTTGCCAGAGAGAGTGATTGGCATTGGAATGGGCTGCCCAGGTAGGTGGTGGAGTCACCATCCCTGGAGGTGTTGAAGAAAAGCCTGGCTGAGGCACTTAATGCCATGGTCTAGTTGATTGGCCAGGGCTGAATGATAGGTTGGACTGGATGATCTCAGAGGTCTCTTCAAACCTGGTTGATTCTATGATTCTTTTTTATGTGCTAAACGTTGATTAAAGTGTTTATAGATGCATGAATGTGCACAGTCTCATCTGGTTTTGTAATAATTAAATTGTTCAGAGAGCAACTGCAATACAAAACCTGCTTGCACTATGTTTTATGGTCAAGATAAGGCAATGTTCTGCTTGTATTCTACTTTGCACTATGATGCTGTGTAAGACATTTCTGCCGTTACAGTAGGGGACATAATAAACAGCAAAAATCAATTGGGAGGGAGGTGAAGTTGGCTGCTGCTCTCAAGTGGGAACATGCTTTGAAATCTGAAAACTCAGTCATGTAGCCAGCAAGATGATGGAACTATGCAGTGCTGAATCACAGCCTTTCCATTTGCTTTCCACAAGGCACTGAGCGCAATGCCAGTAATACACTCCCCAAGAGGTAACTAAAGATTCTTCTTACAAACTGCGCTATCAAAAACCAATTGTCTGACTGTGTATGCTTGGAAAATAAAATGAACCTGAGTGTTCAGATAGTGGTACTGCTCCTAGTAGTTTAGTTAGGAAGACTCCAGGGATGTGAGCTCTTTCTTTAACATCTGTATAGTACTAGTCTGAACAGGTTTGTCTTGGCCTCTGCTTCTGTAACTTATTACTGAGGGCTTCCCAAGGACAACAGGGTCAGGGCTTCTTGTAAATGAATGTTCCCTGTGGGACCTGTAATGAAGAGACTGTTAACTAATTATCAGTCTGTTTGGAAGGCATTCATTTTTTAATTGACCTCAAAGCACTCAAGGAACAAAAGAAATCTGAGCAAAGATGATTTGGGTCTAAGGCAAACAAGTGAGTAATTTTCCTTCACACAGTAGTTTCATGACTTTGTTGGAGTACACTGGACATACATGTTTTCCAAGTTAAGTATTCCATTGATTAAAATTAGGAGAGTTGTGTCTGATGACATGATCTGCATGTTACAGAGAGATTTCCATTCTTTCCTTTCACTGTCATTTTCTCTGCAAATAATGTTCCCATCATCACTTGTCAGGCCAATATTACAATGGATTTAATTTAAAACATAATCTGTTTCCTTTCAGTTTGAGTAGGAATGTTCAGTTCTGTGACTTGAATGTCAGGTGCAATTTTACAGAGGCTGCTTGCAGGGCTGTTATACCCCACAGAGAAGATAATTATAGAGTTAGAAGGAGCCTTAGGACTTTCAGGTTAAGGAACAAGTTTTGTCCAGCAAAATGATATTTTCATTTTCATTATTTAAATATTGACTGAAATTATGAAACCCAGGTATCTAATTTGGTTTTAGCTGCTAACTAAGTTAATGCAGAAACCAGGGACATTGCTCTTTTGGAGGAGTGGGGGTGTATGTTTAGGGTGATTGTGCTTCAATTTCTCCTACAGCACTATTTCTGCATATGAGTAATGCAAAAAATATAAGTGCTCTTGAGGAAAATGTTTTCCAAAAATGTGAAATGAATGATGTGATCATGAGTTCTCACATGCTCCTGAGGTACTGGAATGTGTCCAGAGAAGGGCGACAAAACTGGTGAGAGGCCTGGAGCACAGCCCTGTCAGGAGAGGCTGAGGGAGCTGGGGGTGTTTAGCCTGGAGAAGAGGAGGCTCAGGATTGACCTCATTGCTGTCTACAGCTACCTCGAGGGAGGCTGTGACCAGGTGGGGGTTGGTCTCTTCTCCCAGACAACCAGCAACAGAACGAGGGGACACAGTCGCAAGTTGTGTTGGGGGAGGTCTAGGGTGGATGTTAGGAGGAAGTTCTTCCCAGAGAGAGTGATTGGCATTGGAATGGGCTGCCCAGGGAGGTGGTGGAGTCACCATCCCTGGAGGTGTTCAAGCAAAGCCTGGCTGAGGCACTTAGTGCCACGGTCTAGTTGATTGGCCAGGGCTGGGTGCCAGGTTGGACTGGATGATCTTGGAGGTCTCTTCCAGTTTGGTTGATTCTATGATTCCAGTATCTCAACATCTCTCTTGAATTGAGGAGCCTAAAACTGAACACAGCACTCAAGGTGTGGCCTGTCCAGTGTTGAGTACAGGGGCAATATAACCTCCCTTGTCCTGCTGGCCCCACTGTTCTTGATACAGGCCAGGATCACATTAATCTAATCTGCAGGATGAAGGATGAAGAGCTATCTTACATTCCTTTGAGGTCTGTTGATGCACACAGAGTGACCAAGTTTGAAAGAACACCTTGAATGTATCTCTTTTATTCCTATATTTTTTGGCTGAATTTATGAAGTGGTTTGGTGACTGTATTTTTCCTGTTCTCACTAGGCCTGCAGTTAGCCCTACCATTCTGTCAGCAGAACAATACCAGATTTTTAAAGTTATTATTAGAATAGAAACTATGAAACACTGACTGCCTCAGAAATAATTGTTTCTGAAATTGTTAAACTTGCATCATGGCCCATAAAAACTCTGGCTGATGTAAAATATTTTATGTGATCACGCTCCTGAGTTTTTAATAATCTAACAAATGCTTGCATCAGCTGTTCATGAAATCTGGCAGCGATATTAAGGGTAACGTTACATTCCATAGGATTTACTGGTCCTTTAGATGGTGTCTTCTGCAAGTAGTTCATAGACTCATAGAATCAATCAGGTTGGAAGAGACCTCCAAGATCATCCAGTCCAACCTAGCACCCAGCCCTATCCAATCAACTAGACCATGGCACTAAATGCCTCATCCAGGCTTTTCCTGAACACCTCCAGGGACGGTGACTCCACCACCTCCCTGGGCAGCCCATTCCAATGCCAATCACTCTCTCTGGCAAGAACTTCCTCCTAACATCCAGCCTAGACCTCTCCCACCACAACTGTGTCCCCTTGTTCTGTTGCTGGTTGCCTAGGAGAAGAGACCAACCCCCAGCTAGCTACAGCCTCCCTTCAGGTAGTTGTAGACAGCAATGAAGTCTGCCCTGAGCCTCCTTTTCTCCAAGCTAAACACTCCCAGCTCCCTCAGCCTCTCCTCATAGGGTTTGTGTTCCAGGCCCCTCACCAGCTTTGCCACCCTTCTCTGGACACGTTCCAGCACCTCAACATCTCTCTTGAATTGAGGAGCCCAGAACTGGACACAGTACTCAACATATGGCCTGACCAGTGCTGAGTACAAGGGAAGAATAACCATGTCTAAATCAGGTCTAGCATTCTGATACACAGTAGAAGGATTTACTAATCTTGAGAGTTTTAAGTTATAATTTTTTGAAGGCTGTCTGTGGTAGTTTGGCAGGGAGAGATGGCTTCTGGCTGGCAGGCAATTTAGAGCTGTCTCATGCGGCCTGCTGAGGCCTTGTAGGCCAAACTGCAGATAGCAGTTTTGGCCTGCTCTTGGGCCTGTTCAGTGTGAAAGGAGTGGAGGGTTCTAGAAGGTCCCCAGTCCATGGAGGTGTTGAAGAAAAGACTGGGTGAGGCAATTACTGCCATGGCCTATTTGGACAGGGCTGGGTGATAGGTTGGACTAGGTCATAGAATCAGTCAGGTTTGAAAGGGACCACAAGGATCATCTAGTTCCAATCTCTTTGCCATGCCCAGGGACACCCTACCCTAGATCAGGCTGGCCACAGTCTCATCCAGCCTGGTCTTAAAACACTTCCAGGCATGGGGCCTCAACCCTGGCAACCCATTCCAGGCTCTCACCACTCTCATGCTGAAAACTTCCTCCTCATGTCCTGGCTGAACCTCCCCACCTCCAGCTTTGCTCCGTTCCCCCTAGTCCTGTCACTCCCTGATAGCCTAAAAAGTCCCTCCCCAGCTTTTTTGTAGGCCCCCTTCAGATACTGGAAGGCCACAAGAAGGTCACCTGGGAGCCTCTTCTTCTCCAGAGTGAACAGCCCCAACTCTTTCGGTCTTGAAGTTATCTTCTAACCTGGTTGATTCTATGATTCTAAGTTATTTTGGTATGCCTGAATATATGCTTTTGGTTAGTTTGGTATGCCTGAATATATACTTTGTAGGGTTAACCTGTGCATTTGCAGTAGCTTGGCGCAGGTCCCGAGCTACCTGGGACTGGAGGACAGAAATGATACTACTCCTTTTAGGGAGTAAAAATGAAGATACTGCACACTGATTGGAAGTTCAAAGAGAGATTCTGTTTACAAGTGTGTATGTGCAAAAGGCAATCACATAGAACGAATACATGCACAAATTAGGCCAAGTCTATTGGATTAAAACCTTCTACAACCCTCCACCCCTTCCACCCTCCACAGGCCTGAGAGTAGGTTGAAACTGCCCTCCCCCAGCTTAGGCCTACAAGGCTTCAGAAGGCTGCATGACACAGCTCAAAATTCCCTGGCAGCCAGAAACCAACTCCCCCACACAAACCATGAGGGCTGGGTGCTAGGTTGGACTGGATGATCTTGGAGGTCTCTTCCAATGTGGTTGATTTTTATGATTCTATGATAAGTAGAGACACTCACTCTGCCGGGATAAAAGAAGTGAGAGGAGGAGAGGCAGAGAGAAGAGAGCAATATCAGCCCGGTACTGCCTTATAAAGTATGATACCAGAAAGCTTAATAGAATAACATCATTACAATATCTTGAAATGACCACATCCATCCCCTGGGACAGGATTTGTCTCTGTGGTCTTTTTAAGGGAACCTCCCACCCCTCCACCCCCAAACTACCACACTCTTGTTAGGTTTGTAGGATGTTATGGAGATACCAAGCTGCAAAATACATGAATAAAAAACAAGTGCTTTATAAATTGTTTTATCAGACTTCAAAGCAACATGCTAGCAGGATTGCCAAATCCAGCTGCAAAACTTGCCAATTTGGATCATGTGAAGGCAGGTGTGAGATTACAGCTGTAATAAAACTGAAATTGAATACTGGTAGCTGAAGTTGTAGTAGGCAATTGATTTGATTTATATAGCATAGGCCATGTGAGGAGAGTTATGTAGGTCAGCATCTTCAGCTGGAAAATGGTACTTAGAAAAGTTGTGGTAGGTCGCTCAGAACTGCTGACTTAATACTTGTTTAGCCTGGCAAAACGCTGGTGCAGACTAACTGTTTTCTGTTGAACTTGTCTAAGGAGACAGCATTTGCCACAAGGAAAAACTAATCAGTTACATTCACTGCCACTTGTGGCATTAAAAATCCCCACTAAAATTAGCATAAGAACATAGGCCATATGGAGTTTCCCAGGGCAAGAGTTGGTACATCAGCTGTGAGCACATTTTCAGCCTGTGCAATATTTAAGGTGTGTAAATACACAAATCAGTGACTGAACTCCTTTTGGAGTAGTAGAACAATATATTACAAAATGCAAATTGTAAATTATCCTGTTCAGGGAAATAGAAGAAGCATTATCAAATATAGCTTCCAGAGTTATTTCCAATCCAAGTGGTCTGCCAACAGATTTACACCCAAAAAACAAAAGCCAAACCCGAACACATATCACTTAATTAAACAGTCCAGGCTGTTGTTTTTTTTTTTTTTTAATTTGTGATTGTTTCTTGGTGGTTTTTTTTGTTTTGTGTTTTTATCCAAGGAGTGGACTAATGACCTGCCAATTCTAACAGGAGCTGAGGGTTTAATAAGAACAAACACAAACTAATTAATGCTGCTTTTTAAAAGCAAATTAGAATTAAGTATATAGAAATGACTGTTTGTGAGGATTTCCATTTGCTGTTTCCAGGAAAGGGCACAAGTTTCTGTCCAAGTTGTGAGTCTTTGGAGACTGCAGCCAGTTGTAGTCAGTGCCAACCTGCTAGGGCTTATGTGGCACAACTTCTAAAGACACCATCTTTGCAAAGTATACTTGAACCTTTTTGATCTACAAACACCCCATTGACACAGAGCAATGGAAAATGCTTTTGCTTTATCTGTAATCTGACCAGAACCTCAAGTGCAGGAAATCAGAGAATGAAAAAAAAAAATCTTGAAGCAGAATATGAAGAATAGAACAATATTTACATTATTGTTTCTTTCTACCAAAATGCAGGGAGTATATCACAGGCAGGGAGGGAGAAAAGACAGTGGGGAGAGGGGGTGTGGCAGAGAGAAAATCTAGAAATACAGTTTTAAAAATGCTTTCAAAATGTGGGTAATCAATATAGATGATTTAGGAAGATACATTATTAGGAGAAGAAAACAGTGGGATAGTGTTAAGGTAGTGAGCGTTTCTATGTGTGAGTTTCATGTTTCAGCAGCTGAGAACCTCAGGAATGAATGAAAATCCAGTGAATTAAAAAGAAGAAACTTAATGAAAACACACGTGTATGACATAACTGCAGTAAGAATCTGAATAATTTGTGGCAGCCAAAGTAGGGATGTCAGATTTGTAGCAAAGAAAAAGATGCAAATAAATAAGTGAAAGAGAAGGTGCTACAAAAAAAAAAAATAACAGCTATTTTTTCTGTGCCCTGTTCTGGGCTCCTCAAGTCAAGAGAGATGTTCAGATACTGGAACATGTCCAGAGAAGGGCAACAAAGCTGGTGAGGGATCTGGAACGCAGCTTTATGAGGAGAGGCTGAGGGATCTGGAGGAGTTTAGCCTGGAGAAGAGGAGGCTCAGGGCTGACCTCATTGCTGTCTACAACTACCTGAAAGGAGGCTGTAGCCAGGTGGGGGTTGGTCTCTTCTGCCAGGCAACCAGCAACAGAACAAGGGGACAAAGTCTCAAGTTGTGCTGGGGGAGGTCTAGGGTGGATGTTAGGAGGAAGTTCTTGCCAGAGAGAGTGATTGGCATTGGAATGGGCTGCCCAGGGAGGTGGTGGAGTCGCCATCCCTGGAGGTGTTCCAGAAAAGACAATCTAGTTGATTGGACAGGGCTGGGTGCTAGGTTGGACTGGCTGACCTTGGAATTCTCTTCCAACCTGGTTGATTCTGTGATTCTATACAGAGTTAAATGTGCTTTAATTTGTCATGATACTTAGCATGATAACATCTGGAAGAAGTTGACCCATGGATCTTACTTAGTAAGCACATTGCCTTGATCATTGGATTAGTTCAGTTGATAGTTTGGCAATTATGAAAAACAAAATTAACAGAGGAAATAAACCAGAATCCTTCAAAAATTCTTGGCTGCAAAAACACTAGAGGACATTATCATTATAGTAAGCATAAACTACCCTTGTGGCTGGAACTGGGATCGTAGATCTACTCAGTGCCTTCCAATGAGCAAAAACCCTCTAGGTTGAACTAGGAAAAGGGTTACAGGCGTTATAGGATGTTAGATTGTTGATTCGTTGTTGTTTAATCAAGCACACTGCACCGCTTGTAATGACACAGCATTTCTGTTTTCCTTGTCTCTCTGACATCTAATAAAAACTCAGAACATCACTGCTGCTTAAATAATACCTACTGTGTCTATCGTGCTACCTCTGCAGACATGTTACCAGTTGAATATAGAGGGTGAGGCAACCATTATTTTACCATCACGTTTGACAGCAGCTGGCTCAGCAGTCCCTGTATGTGTTGTTTGTGCCAGAGATGTGCGACTGAAAGAATGGAATGAATTTATAGTGTTGGGAGAGTATTGCAGACATGGGAAAAAAGCCTTAAACTATTTTGATGGTGAAGAGGTATCTCTTTTTCCATGTCTTTACAGTGTCTTACATCACGGTGCTTTTAGACATAACTGGGACTTGTAGGTAGCACTGCCAAACAGTAACTGATAATAATGAAATGATCGTTCCTGGAGTTGCATGGCTGTGAGCTTTTAGAAAGTGTTGAGACTGCTGGAAGAAGTTTCATGTTATTACAGTTCATGTATTAAGAAATCTTGCAGGAGAAAGAAAAAAAAAAAGATGTGGTTGATGGGTCAGATCTGAGGAATTTCAAATTAAGACTGTTCAAAAACTGAAGCAAATATTGGAATAGGGTGAAGGCATACTCAAGACAAAGTTTTTTCTAAGCATGTGCAAACCTCTTTTTGATGCTGTCTTCAAAATGATGCAGCAGCTAAATGTATTATACCTCTGGGAAGTGTAAACCTTAGGGCCTGATTCTCCTCACTACATAATAAGAATGGTGAAATGTAGCCTTCAAGTAGTTATAAATTGCATTTAAATCTTTTTTATGGCTCAGCAGTGGAAGAAAAAAGCATCGGTATAAATGAGAATCAGGTCCCCAGTATTTATTTAACCCTTGGGCTTTGTATATCATTATATTTGCACCTTTAAGAGATTTGCAGAGGGATTTTTAATCAGGGTTTGGTGTACAGAAAGCTAAATGTTTTCATTGCCTTACAAGTAACTTTAATCATAGAGGCAGATCATCCTTTTTATTTCTCAAGAGAGAATGGTAGAATTTCCTGCCTTTGTACAACCTGAGCTAAATGTTTCTGACACCCATAGTACAGTGTCAATTGGAAATTCACATTTCGTGTAATAACAGACCATTTTAATTTCATGAGCTAAAGAATTGGTTTCCACTTGCAAATTGTACTGAAGAAAGCAATATTGTCAGAAGAACTGGCACAGTGCTTCAAGAGATAAATCTATTGAATTAAATAAGAGGCTTTCATTACCTTTTACATTGCATTTCCATATAACATAAGCATTAATTAAACTCTTCATTGCTTTCTCCTATTCAGCAGAGCTATTCTTATTCGGTCTGACAAGAAGTGCTACCCAAGAAAACATGTGGCACACAAATACAGTCATTAAAATACACTTATTCAAGCAGAAGGGAGGGAAGAGTAGAAGGGGAGAATATTTTGATGCATTTGGGCAAGTGGGACCTATAAACAGAAATACATAATTTCTGTTTTAGAGGTTTTGACAGCAAGGCAGCTCTAATGGCTTGTAACAGGTCATCTCGCTAAGTATTTCTCTAGGCATTTTGAGTACAAACAGAAAGCAAGCAATTGTCTTTGAGTTTTTCAGTGCATGTCTGTTTATGAGGAAGGGCTCTTCAGTGTGAGGAATCACTTTTAATGTTAGACAGTTCTACCTTTTGAAGTATCAAAACAGCTCTGGCAAAGCGAATCTCTTGTCTTGTGTGAGGACTATTCAAGTATGGCAAAGCTGTTCATACAGATTCAAAGTGTTCCTAATAAAGTAGCCAAGCTTTAAAGAGCTCTTTGGGTAGCTCACCTTCCTTGACTGAACAGACATGAAGTGTATTTGATACTGAGACATTTTTTTATCTGTATTCAAATGTTTCTAATTAATTTTCACTTCTGATTCCAGGGGAACATTTGAGAATTTGCCCTCAGGAATATACATGTTGCACCTCAGACATGGAGGACAAGTTAAGCCAACAGAGCAAACTGGAGTTTGAAAACTTAGTGGAAGAGACAAGTCACTTCGTACGCACCACTTTTGTATCCCGGCACAAGAAGTTTGACGGTAGGCTGGATATAATTTACTTATTTCAAGGTTATGGGATTTAAAAGTCACTTTTTCATAATAGATTCCAACATTCTTTTCTTTACAATTAGATACCACATTTGCAGTTGTCAGTTTGGCTAAGATAAGGGTTAACTTAGAGCTGGTATGCTTATCAGTCTTGTGAGTATTGCCTTTAATTACAATGACATTAAGAATCGGACTGTTCAGTGCTTGCAGGCTTGGCTAATGTTTAAAAAAGAGATTAGACATGCACAGAGAGGTTTATATTTTGTGTCTCAAATATAAACGTTAGGTTTGCAGTTTTGTTGACTGTTGCAAGATGAACTATGGATCTCTCATGGTATTTTTGTTGTTGCAAAGCAGATTTTTCATAGTTTGCTTTTTATAGCCTTAGGTGCTGCGTTTCTTTCCTGGATGATTTTCTTGTGATGTACAGAGTCTCTTAGAGGGGGTCTGGCTTTTGAACGCTAAGGCTTCAGTTGCATTTGAGAGGGATTATTGTGCAAACCACTTCAATGCTCATTTTATACCTAGAAAGAGTCTACGATAACTGTTTTGGGGGTTTATCTGTTTCTAGTCATTTCTGAAATCTCTTCTTGTCCTCAGCCTTTGTATCATATTGGTGAGATCAAGGGTTCAGTGTCACAATTTGTTAAATGCTGGTCTTTAATAAGGAACATTAAGTAGTTTTTATGGTTGTGTCCATGTTTACAAGTCGTGTTATGTTGATCTCTTTCATAAACTGTACATTAGGAAAGAGTAAAAGAGCTTCAGAATACTCAGTCATGGCTTCATCTAAATGTGAAACCTGTATTTGTGGTGAAAGTATCTCCCTGAGCATTTCTGCATAAGTATAGTTGGAAAAAGTCTGGCAATTGGCATTTCAAAGAGTATTGCTGAGCTGCTTCTGTGCATGTAGGTAGAATGCCTGCAAATAAGTGCAGTAAAACTGGCTAACCCTGGGTTATGTGGTCTATATGCATGGATGTAGGAGACTGATGGAATGGTTATCTGTGTTGTGGGAAGCCTCAAAACGTCAAAACTCATAGGTAGTATTCAAAATCACATGAAGGTGTCTCTAAATCCCTAGGGTAATTCTGTATCACTCTCTCTACCGAATGAGAGAATTTTTATCTCTTTTTGCTAATATTGATTCTCTAAATATGGTACAGAGTGGAAGATAAATTATAAAAGGAAGAAATGGGAAACATATAATATGAAGATGAGTTGGAGAATAGTCCCCAGCTGCATATGAAATGCTAATATAATTTAGAAAGTGTCATTAGAAGGACTATGGTGTGGATGACTGTGCAGTGTTCTGCGTTGTGATGACTTCATTTTTTAATGTGAAGTCGGAAGTTTTCTGTGCAGTTTTCAAAAGTTTACTTGGCTTTTTGAACCTGGGACAAAAAAAAACCAAACAACACAACCAAAACTTATCCAGGGGTTGTGTGCAGTACCACGAGATGTGTATGCAAGCAGAACAAACATTTCTATCTATGGTGTATGCAGGGTTTTTCTATTTCTGGAAGAAGATCTGGAGGATCACTGGTATTCAGTGAGCAGTGCAATTGTCTAAAAACACTGAACTCTTTGACCACAAGAGAACCTTACTGATTTTCTGGCAACTTGAGGCCTTTTTATATTGCAATGAACTTATTCACATTATGGCTTTTTCAGTAACCTGAAATTCTGTATCTTAATACTGATGATTAGGTATATGGCTGAGAGTTACTGACCTGTAAATATTACCTTCTGGGATTGTTAAGGATCTTTTCTTCAGAAAGTTTGATTTAAGGACTGTGTGGATTCTTCTGTCTGGTCATTGATGTTTTAGAGGGAGTTTGCACTATGCAGTCTCATCAAAGAGCATTTGAACTTAGTGTATACTTTCAGGATTTTAATCCTATTCTAAAATTATTCAGAAGTTGTTCACTTGCCCAGAAAAAAAAAAAAATTTAGTTCTAGAAGGGCAAATAAAAAACCCTCATCTAATAGGCTGGTTTTATACTGAAAAGACAGATTTGATGCAGTTTAAGACAGGATGATGCTTTTTGGTATAAAGTAAATATTGTAGTGTTAGGTAAAGTGAATATTAACTTTTCAAGAATCATCTCATTTTGTTTTAATTTGATGCTTTGATTGCACAAGAGAATTCTGATATATGATTCTGCTGTGTAATATTAATACACCAGACACAACAAAACAAATAGAAGCAATTGTGACAATTTTATGGAAGTTGTGTACAGGACCTGTGCTTATACATAGCAGCATATCTAAAAAATAGCAGAATATGTGAACACTGAAGCAGTGTCAAGACAGAGACCATACTAACATTGCTCCCATAAGGAGTTAAGTGAAACTACTAATGCTGCCAACTTCTTTGTTCCTGCAGACATTTATTCTTCTGCTGTACCAGGTGTATCTTAGGGTAACACTAATCTTTACAACATAGGACTTTCTAGGGGTATGTCACCTCTATTGAATTACAATCTGACCTTCATGTGCCTTGCCTTTCTTATTTACTTTGTCTCACAACCATATACTTAAGCATATGTGGAATGATCTTAAGATTTCCTTTTTGAGAGGAAATCTGGGGTGTGTTTTCCATTTCGGGGTTTTGCTTGCTTCCAGTTCATGATATAATCTTCAAGGAAACTCAGTCTGCTACCATTTAAGTGTTGTTTTTTTTAGCCTTTGGTAAGACACACATTTTTACACAGAATGAGAGTGTGGCTGAGATGTGAAGGCACTTCTAGAGATGGTCTAGGCATCCCTGCTGAAAGTATGGTCAGTTACTGCGGGTTGCCCAGGACCTAATTTTTAGTATCTCCATGGGTGGAAACAGAACAGGCTCTTTGGGCAACTTATGCCAGTTCTTGCCCATCATGGTAACAATTTTTAACTTGTTTTTAAATAGAATTAACTGTTCTTTAAATTTGTGCCTGTTTCTTGTTGGCTTGTCACTAGGCTCTGCTGTGAAAAGCCTAGTGCTCTGCACTAGATATTTATACACATCGATTAGATCCTCTGAGCACTCTCTTCTGCAGGCTGGACTATCCCAGCTCTCTTGACCTCTGCTTATATGAGAGATGGTCCGGTCCTTTTATTATCTTACTGCCCTTTACTGGACTTGCAAAGGGGGAGTTCTGTCTTGGGGAGCTCAGACCTGGACCCAATACTCCAAATGTGGCTGAGAGGGAGTTCACCTTTCTCAGGCTGGTGGACAATGCTCTTACATAATTTTTATTTCAGTTTTATGTTTATTTATTTGTTTGTTTGTTTGTTTTTACCTGACATGCAGTACTTTCCAAATCTGTGCAAGAACTGTAAGCAGGAGAAACTAAATATGAAATAAAGAAAACATTGAAATTAGAAAAATTCCTTTGAAACAGTAGGTGCTCCACACTCCTAGGAAAGAATACAATGCCTGTTTCAGAAATGGGAATTACAAACCCTTCCAAAAACTAGGAAAATGAGCAAACCTTACTTCAAGCAGACAGGAAATTCACGGGAAATTAAGAGTTGCATTAGATACAGATCTTTTCTTTTACCTCAAAGCTTTGGATAGGAATAATCCAAATAATGAGACATGTAATGATCAACTGTTCCCTGTTTCTAGCAATAGACAAGTAGTCATGCTTCAGTCCTTGGTCCTTCACTGTATACCTTAAAGCAGGTTAAAATATGTTATTCTCCCAGTGTAGCTGTAATAGTATCATCTTATTACCACCGATTCCCTTGCATAGTGGCATTGCTGAGCAGCTGCTTTACAGACAAGCCAATTTCTTTTAAGTATTGCTCTATCAGCAGCTGAAACCAGCTCTACCAGACGATTTTGCAATGAATGTTAATGAGGAGACAAGTAGCTGTTCAGTGATGTTTTCTCACTAATCCTTTGAATAGCTATAGGAGAATTACAGCAAATAACTTTAATTTAAAGTAAATAGATCTGAATCTGGTAGAATAGGTGCTGTTTCCTCATTCTCATTAAAAAGAAACAAACCTACAGTAGTAGTCTTTGTAAGGGTGTTAAAAATGAAAGAATGTGTAAGAATAGCTGTCATGAACACGAATGGATATGGATAGCTTTCAAGAGAATGTGTGAGGTATGATGCCGTTTAAGGAAACTAACCTGAATAGCATAAGAGCCAATCTGCAGCTGCATTGATCTGTCTTACAGGCTCATCATTCCCCATGCTGCTGTGTTTTTTACAGTCTAGTAGAACTGTGATCCATGCCATTAGCGGTGCTTATATTTCTTACAGTCATTGTCAGCAGTAGCAGTGTAAATTACAGGGCAGGAAAGAATGTTTCAAAGATAACACTGCAAAACAATATTAGCAAGAATAGCCTGGCATCTCAGGCACTCTGTATTCTTTTTTTCTTGCACGATTTATGAAAGAACTTGGAAAAAAATACTGAGTTGGAATATTTCTTTGATATTAGAGTGGACAAAAATGTGTTTTGTGAAGCTGTTTTCCAGCAAAGGATTATCCAGTGGGATGAAATCTTGTAGTCATGTATGATTATTTCATTACACTTGCAGAGGAGGAAAAAAAAAAACCCAAACAAAACAACAGCAACTGTGAAAAGTAAAATAAGGGAGATGCTGTAAGTCAGAATACGCTTGAGCTCTGTTGCATAATCAATGCAACTCTTCTGCTCTTTGCTCTTTCTTCCCCCCACACTTGCTGCTCAGACGACCAGCTCAGTTTGAACCCCAGATCATGTCTGGAGTTGCACTGACCTCTGTGGACTTGTGCAGAGTAGTATTGCTACAGTAGAGGAGCCCACTTGCACACCGATGATGTTATGGTTGGCAGGTGGACTTTCATGCTTTACTTACTTTAAATGTGAAAGGGCATGGTTTTCATAAGAAGATCTTTGTTTTGCTTCTTTGCTTTTTGGAAGCAGGGTTTCAGAAGAGTCTGCCTTTTCCATGGGCTTGTTTGGAAGGGAGGGGGATTCTAAGGAGTGTAGGAAAGTAGACATAGCATAATCTGTGTACTTCATGCAACTACTCTTATTATTGCAGTTGCTACTATTGGTGCTACTTTGCAGATACAGTAGTATCTGCAACAGAACACAAGTTTCATCATATGAAAACTGATTTAATGGATATTTTGGATTTTGGTTCTGGGCAAAGTGCTGATGTTTTGTTTTGTCAATTTGCAAGGCATTTCCTATCAAATGCAAAATTTTCTGCATAACAGGTGAATTTTAAAAACTCCACAACTGTTTGGCCCTTATAGTGCTAGCAAGACCACAGTTTCTGTATAATTCATCTACTGTTTTCACACACTGATGTTCTTGCCAAAATACAGACCTTAAATCATTTAGAAGCCTTAGTGAAAAGGTAACATTGTCTGGCTTGTTGAATGTAGCTGGTAACGAGCCTTAAGTGGACATCTGGTGCAAGTTTTTAAACTTTACAGAGATTCTTGATAAAACATCCCTTACCTTATATTCAATGGGAAACACTGATTTGAAAATAAAATACTTCACACTTGTTCCAAGTTCTGTCAGAGTGGATGATAGCCTACTAGAAATCTGTATTGCATACAAATGATTCTAGGCACTAATCCTGTAAGATTTTTGCTGAGATTTGTTTCACACATTATATCAAAATGTGTGGATTGCATTAGATTGAAATAGATTATTTCTTAAAAATTAACCAAAAATGGAGAGGTGGCAAATGTACAAAACTTGGAAAGGATAGATTCACTCACTAGCAAGAGCAGTGGTGCTGTCATGGTTCAGACCCAAGTGGCAACAAACCCCACACAGCTGCTCATACAACTGCCCCTTACCCCTGCAGTATCATGGGAAATAAAACTGGGAGATAAAGGCAAAACTCTGTGGGTTGAGTTAAGGAGAGTTTAACAGAGCAGCCCAAAGAGAAAGAAACAATCAGGAATAACAGCAGTACTAACAAAACAGTATAGAGCGTGCGTGATACGAAACGCAGCACTCGCTACAGTGGCCCAGCCCAATCTGGCCCATCTCACTGCTAGTGCCCCATGCTGCTCAGAACACCCAGCCTTGCCCTGGCTGATCCTCCTTTGATACAGTGGACACAATGTTGGTATGGTATTGAATACTTCATCGACTGATTTAACTGCCTGTCTTGGCTGTGGCCCCTCCCAAATTCTATAGGAAAAAAAAGACCACAAACCTATGCTACTCGAACCCAGGATGGGTGCAAATTCCTGTAACCTGGTCAAGTCCCATATTGAAAGACAGCACTCTGGGAACTGGTGTCTTCCACACATGCCCTGCAACTGGAAATGTGCTTTGTGCTCTTGGATGGCTTGTTCTCTCTGTGTTTCCACAGCTTCATTTGCTAAGTGCAGCTGCTCAGTGGAGCATGTAATCTTCTAACAGATGCATCAGGTTTATGAAGCTGCAAAGGAAAGGACAAGCAGCTACCCTGTGGTGGACCAAGTGGGCATGACCCACTCTCAAATGACTCTCACTAGAAAGTGTGTTGTCCAGGTGTAGCCAAATTCAGGCTTTGAGAAGGCAGGGGTCCAGTTTTTTTCCTGTTACACAGAAAGCTGAATCTGCCTTGCTGAGTATTAGATGTTCACAGTGTGTTACTCCTGTCAGTTCTCTCAGTAGTTGATAGGGAATGATGGGTGCAAATCATACTGTTCTGAATGTTATGCTTCTCATAGGTCAGGAAAAATCTTTGCTTGAAGTACTTAATTCTCTGTATTGATTAAGAGGGCATTTAGTTCAGACACAAATGCCTTGCACTGCTTAAGTAGTATGGACTTACACATTTATTCAGATGGATTCCACCCCAAGGAACAGAATAAAGGAGTGAAACATCTAAAACCCATTCGAGGGTCTCTTTGTGTTCTATTTGCTTCTTTTACAGAATTCATCCTTTGTTTTCTTCTGTATATTATATGGGGGAACAGACATTAAAAATACTGAGTCAAGTAAGATTATGGGAGTCAGTTATGTTATGATGGCTGAAAAAAATGCTGTTTGGTTGACTTCAAATGACATTTAATATTCACTGGAGCTCTGAATAGCATATGCTTTCAATATTTTATGATGGAAATTGTTTTCTGAACTTAGTGTCCAAACTTAATACTAAACCATAGGTAATATTGCTGATTATGCTGACTTGAGCTAGAATACAACTAATTCTATTCAGTGGTTTTAATTTTCAGTGATTTTACTTTTCAGCTAAATCTGTTCTAAGTAAATACACTTTCTAAAGTTAATGGCATAATCTCACAGACAGTATCTGCTTCTAGAAGTGAGGATGCTTGATGTTCGTAGTTGCTACTAAAGACTGATATGCAGAAAGGTTCTTGCTTATACTCCTCTAAGAACCAATGTCACTGTTAAATCTTGTCTACCATACTGAGAGTGCAGTAAAGCAAGAGGTTGCACCTGCAGGGAGAAGCTTAAACTGACCCTGAACTGACCAATGGAGTATTTCTGTATGTCATATTCAGTATAAAGCTGAGGGATCACGAGAGTTAAGCCCTTGTCTTCAATGGCTGGTATCTGAGGCAGATGCTTAGTTCTGTCAGTCCTAGTTCGTGCAATCCAGAATCCGGCCTCTGAATCCAGTTTGTTGAAGCTCTGAATAGGGTATGGTTTTAATATTTTATGATGGAAATGGTTTTCTGAAGTTAGCATCCAAGCCTCAAAAAACCTAACCCATAAGCAAAATTACTGATTTACAAATACTAAAATTCCTCTGATTAAAGACACTTCATATGCATACGGACAAGAATGGGATTAGTACAGGCTTCATTTTCACATCCATAACGCTGATTAAACTCTTCTGAGAATAAGATGTCAGGGGCTCTGTTACCCATACCTGATTCTTACCTATCTTGGTTTGAGCTTTCTGCTCTGGATGAAATGTAAATTTATCCCAGGGTTTAGCAGTTAACTCATCCTACAACATTACTCCAGTGGTACGTGCTCACCTGACATATAAGAAGGACAGAACTGTGCTGTAAGATGCAAAAATAGGGACTGTGTATCAAAATAAAGCTCCAAAAAATTGTATTCCTACATAGTGTCAGCACTCTGGATAATTTGAACTGTAGCCTTATTGTTTCTCATTTTATTGTCCTCAGCCCTCATTAAATGCAGAAATACTGCTTTTCAGATGAATCTCTTGGCTGTAATATGCAGCCATTGTCTTTTTGCTGCCCTTCTATTCCCAATTCTTTTACTTGTCTGTCCACACAACTGGGAAATTAAAAGCAGACTTAAAACAACATATCATGAAAAAGATCTTGGAATATTTGAAAAGTGATTTAGTGACTGTCTGTCCCTGCATCTCTTCTTATCTAAAAGAGCTTTAAGAGCTTATTTTAAATTAAACTTTTGTTTTCTCCTTTTACATCTGCTCTTTGGTTTACCAGAAAAGTATGTTTTTTCTGGTTGGGAATGTCACAGGACTGCTGCTTTTAGTAGTAAGATCCTTTAGAGAGGGAACTATGTGCCTTTCAGAAATAGTTTGAAAACCAGACATATTAAGGTCCACATGTACTGTACTTACTGGTAACTATGAATATTATATAGATTCACAGAATCAACCAGGTTGATATATATAGATCAGGAAGATCTTCAGCTCTTCATGAAGAAGATAGGAAAAATTAATCTCTGCAGAGATTAATTTACAAGCTTTATGAGCAATAAACTAATTTTCTTTTAGTTGCAACCTGCATGCTCTATGCATTCAGGATGATATATCACTGAATCATTAGCTGATTGTTTCAGCAACATGCAGGTCACTTACCTATCATTATATATCAAGTGGTACTGAAAGGGAAATGCATATACCAGAAGAGTAGCTGGAAAATGAGGAAAGAGAGAAGCAGGAGCAAAATTACCACGTTGTGAACTATTATGATTATAAAGGTGTCCAGGTTCTACTTTTCATTTCCAGAGACTCCAATTAATTTGATAGAACCAATAATAATTTGTGGAGTGCCCTTCCCTCTTCCCCCTTCTTTCCCAGAAGAAAGGAATTAGAAGTAGAGAGAGAGGAAAGGTAAGCACACCCAAATAAATCGATCTCACTCGATTTGGAAGTTAAAAAAGGAAAGTTTAACAACAACTTAANGGAAGAAGATAGGAAAAATGTGACACAAGGATATTGCATCTGAAGTCTTCCTTGCATGCTGTAGGTTAACTCTCATTCAATACTGATGGCTGAGAGGTAAAAATAAATGCCTGATGCCTACGCTCACGTAGAGCAATCTAGCTGCTTGTCTGTGTAGGTGCTGATAGAAAGGAGTAGTGGTTGGTCTCTATGTGGGCAGGCCCACTCTGAGGCTGGTAAAGGCTGACAAATGGTGCGTGGGCACACTGGTTAACCGTAACATCATGCTTGCCATGCAGCTGTTGTTAGTGCAGTTACTGCTGGCCAAACTGCTACAGACCAAGTGAAAGCGTATCGCCAAGATACAAACTCTTCTACATGATCCATAGTGCATTTCTTTGCTTGTTGGTTTGTCAAAGTCCAGAGGCCAGGGATTAACAATATCTCTGTCCAGAGGAGCAAGATCTGTTCGTATGGATTTCCGTGTTGCGAAATTAAGGTGCAAATGAGACCTGAGATCACCACTAAACTATTTATTAAAGGATAAAGTTGGACACAATGGAGGGAGAGAGGGGGAATGGGGGGAGAGAGAGAGAGAGGGATAAAGAGAATGATGGAGAAGAAGAGACAGGAAGCAGGGAAGGAAAAGAGCTGTGATCATATCACCTTCAGTCGCAGGTGGGAGGGGAGAGAGAGAGATGGGTGTGTGGCCCAGGGATGATTTTCTGTGGAGTCTGTCAGAGGTTCTTCTGGTGGTGGTGCAGCTCTGGTGGTCTGGTGGAGGTGCCACTGGTGGTCTGCTGGGAGTGCCACACTTTGGCAGGCATTACTTCTGCCTTTTATACAGTTTTCTGCCACAGTGTCCGGCTGCAGCTCCCCAGGGAATCTTCCTGTGTATCCTCATGCGCAGGGGTCCGGCACCACCGGGGAGAGGACCTCTGTCCCCTCCCTGGCTGTACCTGTCCATACCCTGAATACACATAGGTCTTTTCCCTTCGGGGTAGCTGAGATAAGCCGTAGGCATCTGAGCATTCCGGCCAGGGTGAGGTCCAGGAGTTTTGAAGGTGTTGTCTGTTGATTTGCATCCATGAGCTTTCGGCCAAGCACCCAGTCTGAGTCCTGGAAGCTAACAAAGGCAATCTTTATCTTTGTTGATGAACAAGCGAGAGGCTTTAGACTCTCACATGGTTCTATGCAGGAACATTCAGATATCACTTTAAAAACACAGGATTTGTAAAAAGGCATGGCTCAATAGAAGTGTTATTGAAATGTTCCAAATGTCCTAAATACATTAGAATGCTAAACTTCACTGATTCTCCATAATGTTTGTTGATTATTGCTAATATAATTTCCACTTCTTCACTTCTTGGGATATTTACACAAACTGAGATCTTTAGTTTCAACTTTTTTCATCTTTTCCAAGTTAAAGCCGGAGTGATTTTGCTTAATGTGTTTATTCTCTGTGCATCACATGCTCGGTTTACTCTGGGGTATGCAGAGATTAATTTACAAGCTTTATGAGCAATAAACTAATTTTCTTTTAGTTGCAACCTGCATGCTCTATGCATTCAGGATGATATATCACTGAATCATTAGCTGATTGTTTCAGCAACATGCAGGTCACTTACCTATCATTATATATCAAGTGGTACTGAAAGGGAAATGCATATACCAGAAGAGTAGCTGGAAAATGAGGAAAGAGAGAAGCAGGAGCAAAATTACCACGTTGTGAACTATTATGATTATAAAGGTGTCCAGGTTCTACTTTTCATTTCCAGAGACTCCAATTAATTTGATAGAACCAATAATAATTTGTGGAGTGCCCTTCCCTCTTCCCCCTTCTTTCCCAGAAGAAAGGAATTAGAAGTAGAGAGAGAGGAAAGGTAAGCACACCCAAATAAATCGATCTCACTCGATTTGGAAGTTAAAAAAGGAAAGTTTAACAACAACTTAAAAAGGTATCTGAGGTAGGGAAGTTACAAAGGTTAGGGAAGGGAAAACAAATACAAAATGTATAAATACAACCTGAGTTTGATGGTGATGGCTTTGACCGCCTCATGGGTGATGGCCATGTGGCGAAACAAAAAGAAACCAGGAACAGATGGTAATGCTGGTATGCAGGGAGCAGGAAATTGCAGAGAGAGGGAAACAACTCCCCCTGCTTCTATGGATCTGTGGACAGGAAGGGGAGTGGGCTAACCATCACCTAGTAGTGTTCAGACACCCCTGGGGAGGGGTCAAGACCACCTAGGGTCAGGTTCAGGGTTACTCTCCCTGGAGTGTTAACCCTGTACAAAAGGGCAGTATATAGCTTACAGGAACAATCAGGTGCATAACTATGCAGCTTTTGAGGAAGATGGTTTTNTGAGATCACCACTAAACTATTTATTAAAGGATAAAGTTGGACACAATGGAGGGAGAGAGGGGGAATGGGGGGAGAGAGAGAGAGAGGGATAAAGAGAATGATGGAGAAGAAGAGACAGGAAGCAGGGAAGGAAAAGAGCTGTGATCATATCACCTTCAGTCGCAGGTGGGAGGGGAGAGAGAGAGATGGGTGTGTGGCCCAGGGATGATTTTCTGTGGAGTCTGTCAGAGGTTCTTCTGGTGGTGGTGCAGCTCTGGTGGTCTGGTGGAGGTGCCACTGGTGGTCTGCTGGGAGTGCCACACTTTGGCAGGCATTACTTCTGCCTTTTATACAGTTTTCTGCCACAGTGTCCGGCTGCAGCTCCCCAGGGAATCTTCCTGTGTATCCTCATGCGCAGGGGTCCGGCACCACCGGGGAGAGGACCTCTGTCCCCTCCCTGGCTGTACCTGTCCATACCCTGAATACACATAGGTCTTTTCCCTTCGGGGTAGCTGAGATAAGCCGTAGGCATCTGAGCATTCCGGCCAGGGTGAGGTCCAGGAGTTTTGAAGGTGTTGTCTGTTGATTTGCATCCATGAGCTTTCGGCCAAGCACCCAGTCTGAGTCCTGGAAGCTAACAAAGGCAATCTTTATCTTTGTTGATGAACAAGCGAGAGGCTTTAGACTCTCACATGGTTCTATGCAGGAACATTCAGATATCACTTTAAAAACACAGGATTTGTAAAAAGGCATGGCTCAATAGAAGTGTTATTGAAATGTTCCAAATGTCCTAAATACATTAGAATGCTAAACTTCACTGATTCTCCATAATGTTTGTTGATTATTGCTAATATAATTTCCACTTCTTCACTTCTTGGGATATTTACACAAACTGAGATCTTTAGTTTCAACTTTTTTCATCTTTTCCAAGTTAAAGCCGGAGTGATTTTGCTTAATGTGTTTATTCTCTGTGCATCACATGCTCGGTTTACTCTGGGGTATGCAGAGATTAATTTACAAGCTTTATGAGCAATAAACTAATTTTCTTTTAGTTGCAACCTGCATGCTCTATGCATTCAGGATGATATATCACTGAATCATTAGCTGATTGTTTCAGCAACATGCAGGTCACTTACCTATCATTATATATCAAGTGGTACTGAAAGGGAAATGCATATACCAGAAGAGTAGCTGGAAAATGAGGAAAGAGAGAAGCAGGAGCAAAATTACCACGTTGTGAACTATTATGATTATAAAGGTGTCCAGGTTCTACTTTTCATTTCCAGAGACTCCAATTAATTTGATAGAACCAATAATAATTTGTGGAGTGCCCTTCCCTCTTCCCCCTTCTTTCCCAGAAGAAAGGAATTAGAAGTAGAGAGAGAGGAAAGGTAAGCACACCCAAATAAATCGATCTCACTCGATTTGGAAGTTAAAAAAGGAAAGTTTAACAACAACTTAAAAAGGTATCTGAGGTAGGGAAGTTACAAAGGTTAGGGAAGGGAAAACAAATACAAAATGTATAAATACAACCTGAGTTTGATGGTGATGGCTTTGACCGCCTCATAGGTGATGGCCATGTGGCGAAACAAAAAGAAACCAGGAACAGATGGTAATGCTGGTATGCAGGGAGCAGGAAATTGCAGAGAGAGGGAAACAACTCCCCCTGCTTCTATGGATCTGTGGACAGGAAGGGGAGTGGGCTAACCATCACCTAGTAGTGTTCAGACACCCCTGGGGAGGGGTCAAGACCACCTAGGGTCAGGTTCAGGGTTACTCTCCCTGGAGTGTTAACCCTGTACAAAAGGGCAGTATATAGCTTACAGGAACAATCAGGTGCATAACTATGCAGCTTTTGAGGAAGATGGTTTTCATGTCAGTGGAGTGACAGCAGACACCACTGCTGCTTGAAGTGTGCTTTGAAGCTATACCAAGAATTTTAATAAAATAAGCCACAAACCTTAAGGCCTGAAATACATCTTATTTAATATATACCTAGTGATTAATTTAGCTTTCTTAGGTGAAAGGATTTGCTGTACTGGATAACTTTTTGAGATCTCATGGGAGCATCTAGTAGCCATTCACAGTTTCCAAATTAGGAAATACATCAGCACAGCTATAAGACTGTCCTTGCTCTTGAAGAGCTACACTAGTAGTTAAAACACTAGACATATGTGAAGCAGGAATTAAGTGAAAATAGACATTTTCAGCCAGTGAAATCTCAATAAGATCATGTCCTAAAAGGGACAACAGCAAGTAGTTGAGCAAGCAAATAAAATGTATGCTATTTAATTTTAACTTCAATAAGAGCAACTTGACTATGCAGATACTAAAACTGTTCTGAGGGAATAAATTTTGCTGTTATCTACTTTTGCTTTATTCTGACATTGAGGCATTTTTGTAGGATGTGCAGCTTAAGGAAGGCATCAATTTATATATATTTGTGTAAACGATGCATCAAGGTTTGGTAGCACCATGGAGTTACTGCTGGAAGACAATGTCATCTCTGCTTGATGTGAACTAGTTTCTGGAGCATGTAAAATCTCTAGAGGGGAAAAATACAACAAGCTTTCAAAGCATAACAAGAAATGGATGCATGTGAAGGAATACAAACTAGGTAATTCATTGTTTCTCAGACTAAGCAAGTAATGGCTGGATTGGTTTGGGGTTTTTTAAGTTTTCAAAAGCTGGAAATAATTGCTTAGAAGTTGTGCCGGGGCAAGTACAGGCTAGGCTGGATGTTAGGAGGAAGTTCTTCNTTCTATGCAGGAACATTCAGATATCACTTTAAAAACACAGGATTTGTAAAAAGGCATGGCTCAATAGAAGTGTTATTGAAATGTTCCAAATGTCCTAAATACATTAGAATGCTAAACTTCACTGATTCTCCATAATGTTTGTTGATTATTGCTAATATAATTTCCACTTCTTCACTTCTTGGGATATTTACACAAACTGAGATCTTTAGTTTCAACTTTTTTCATCTTTTCCAAGTTAAAGCCGGAGTGATTTTGCTTAATGTGTTTATTCTCTGTGCATCACATGCTCGGTTTACTCTGGGGTATGCAGAGATTAATTTACAAGCTTTATGAGCAATAAACTAATTTTCTTTTAGTTGCAACCTGCATGCTCTATGCATTCAGGATGATATATCACTGAATCATTAGCTGATTGTTTCAGCAACATGCAGGTCACTTACCTATCATTATATATCAAGTGGTACTGAAAGGGAAATGCATATACCAGAAGAGTAGCTGGAAAATGAGGAAAGAGAGAAGCAGGAGCAAAATTACCACGTTGTGAACTATTATGATTATAAAGGTGTCCAGGTTCTACTTTTCATTTCCAGAGACTCCAATTAATTTGATAGAACCAATAATAATTTGTGGAGTGCCCTTCCCTCTTCCCCCTTCTTTCCCAGAAGAAAGGAATTAGAAGTAGAGAGAGAGGAAAGGTAAGCACACCCAAATAAATCGATCTCACTCGATTTGGAAGTTAAAAAAGGAAAGTTTAACAACAACTTAAAAAGGTATCTGAGGTAGGGAAGTTACAAAGGTTAGGGAAGGGAAAACAAATACAAAATGTATAAATACAACCTGAGTTTGATGGTGATGGCTTTGACCGCCTCATGGGTGATGGCCATGTGGCGAAACAAAAAGAAACCAGGAACAGATGGTAATGCTGGTATGCAGGGAGCAGGAAATTGCAGAGAGAGGGAAACAAGTCCCCCTGCTTCTATGGATCTGTGGACAGGAAGGGGAGTGGGCTAACCATCACCTAGTAGTGTTCAGACACCCCTGGGGAGAGGTCAAGACCACCTAGGGTCAGGTTCAGGGTTACTCTCCCTGGAGTGTTAACCCTGTACAAAAGGGCAGTATATAGCTTACAGGAACAATCAGGTGCATAACTATGCAGCTTTTGAGGAAGATGGTTTTCATGTCAGTGGAGTGACAGCAGACACCACTGCTGCTTGAAGTGTGCTTTGAAGCTATACCAAGAATTTTAATAAAATAAGCCACAAACCTTAAGGCCTGAAATACATCTTATTTAATATATACCTAGTGATTAATTTAGCTTTCTTAGGTGAAAGGATTTGCTGTACTGGATAACTTTTTGAGATCTCATGGGAGCATCTAGTAGCCATTCACAGTTTCCAAATTAGGAAATACATCAGCACAGCTATAAGACTGTCCTTGCTCTTGAAGAGCTACACTAGTAGTTAAAACACTAGACATATGTGAAGCAGGAATTAAGTGAAAATAGACATTTTCAGCCAGTGAAATCTCAATAAGATCATGTCCTAAAAGGGACAACAGCAAGTAGTTGAGCAAGCAAATAAAATGTATGCTATTTAATTTTAACTTCAATAAGAGCAACTTGACTATGCAGATACTAAAACTGTTCTGAGGGAATAAATTTTGCTGTTATCTACTTTTGCTTTATTCTGACATTGAGGCATTTTTGTAGGATGTGCAGCTTAAGGAAGGCATCAATTTATATATATTTGTGTAAACGATGCATCAAGGTTTGGTAGCACCATGGAGTTACTGCTGGAAGACAATGTCATCTCTGCTTGATGTGAACTAGTTTCTGGAGCATGTAAAATCTCTAGAGGGGAAAAATACAACAAGCTTTCAAAGCATAACAAGAAATGGATGCATGTGAAGGAATACAAACTAGGTAATTCATTGTTTCTCAGACTAAGCAAGTAATGGCTGGATTGGTTTGGGGTTTTTTAAGTTTTCAAAAGCTGGAAATAATTGCTTAGAAGTTGTGCCGGGGCAAGTACAGGCTAGGCTGGATGTTAGGAGGAAGTTCTTCACAGAGAGAGTGATTTGCCATTGGAATGGGCTGCCCAGGGAAGTGGTGGAGTCACTGTCCCTGGGGGTGTTCAAGAAAAGCCTGGCTGAGGCACTTATTGCCATGGTCTAGTTGACTGGATAGGGCTGGGTGCGCTAGGTTGGCCTGGATGATCTTGGAGGTCTCTTCCAACCTGCTGGATTCTATGATTTCAATCATCACTCAAAGCAATAAATAGGGTTTGAAGCCAAAATATGTATTTCATGTCAACAAAATGCTACACAGATTTCCTTTTGAATTCCAGAAGATTCAAGTATTCTGAAGGATTTTACATGAAAGGTTGTTTCCAAATGAAAAATCCAATGTTTGCATTCGAAAATGGAACACTATTATAAACTTTCTCCAATAGCATATTTTGTGGCAGAGTGAAGTTCTGTGAATTTGTAAAAAGCATCAGCACTGCATTTTTGATTTTTACAAGTTTCTGGTGTTAACACTGTGATCAGCTTTACAAGCAAATCTCAAACACTTCCAGGAATGTAGTGTTTTTCATTGTTCTGTTTAACTTTCCTGGCACTCCAACAAGTAAATAACATATTAAGTGCTCATTAAATAACTTGCAGAGGATACCTGTGTCACCTTTTCTGATGCCTAATGCAGTTTTAGTACTGGCCATTGCTTCTGGCTGTGGAAAATTGGATCCCAGAGTCTCAGACATCTCAAGAATCTTTCTGGCCTTTAACTGGAATCTGCTGTCTAGTGAGGAGATTTATAAGTAGTAGAGAGCTACAGATAGAATCATAGAATCAACCAGGTTGGAAGAGACCTGACCTCCAAGATCATCCAGCCCAACCTAGCACGCAGCCCTATCCAGTCAACTAGACCATGGCATTAAGTTCCCCATCCAGTCTTTTCTTGAACACCCCCAGGGATGGTGATGTGAAATTAATCTGATTTTACCTACAAGTAGTACACATTTGAGATTTGATTTCCTGTTTTTATATCAAAACATACATGGTCTTCTTTTTTAAAAGGCACATTGTAAACATGTTGATATTCAAGTCCTTGAAATTCAGCATTGGGTTTTAAGTCTAAGTAAGAGTATACAGGCTTGATCATTCTAATGTGATTATATATCAACAGAGAAGGAAGGCTTTTATGTTGTTTGGTTGGGGTTTGTTTTGTTTCATTTCTATTACCTGCAAACATGAAATTGTGAAAATTACACCCTTAGTAAGGTTCCTTACATTGCGATGTCTTACTTGGTCCCATTTTGCCACATCACCCAGAATCTTGATCATTCTTGTAGTTTTACATCTTTAGACTCCCTTTCTTGCAATGCAATCAATGGATATGGTGACATTTCCGACAGAGGCAAGATACTGTTATGTCAAACAACCTTAATTACCCCCTAGTTGCACAGCACATCCTATACCACACATAACCTGTGCCAATGTGGAGCTTGAAGTGCCATGTCTGAAAAAATCAGAGTAGTTTGAGAACAGTTTGGACATAGATGTATAGAAATGGAGATCCAAATGATGCTTTCATGCTTGTAACTGTAATAATAATACTACCCACTATCACACATTCCTATCTCTAAGATTTCACAGTTTCACAGTATCAGGGTTGGAAGAGACCTCACAGATCATCAAGTCTAACCCATTACCACAGAGCTCAAGGCTAGACCATGGCACCAAGTGCCACGTCCAATCCTGCCTTGAACAGCTCCAGGGACGGCGACTCCACCACCTCCCTGGGCAGCCCATTCCAGTAGCCAATGACTCTCTCAGTGAAGAACTTTCTCCTCACCTCAAGCCTAAATTTCCCCTGGCGCAGCCTGAGGCTGTGTCCTCTTGTTCTGGCGCTGGCCACCTGAGAGAAGAGAGCAACCTCCTCCTGGCTACAACCACCCCTCAGGTAGTTGTAGACAGCAATAAGGTCTCCCCTGAGCCTCCTCTTCTCCAGGCTAAACAACCCCAGCTCCCTCAGCCTCTCCTCGTAGGGCTGTGCTCGAGACCTCTCACCAGCCTCGTTGCCCTTCTCTGGACACATTCAAGCATCTCAATGTCCCTCTTAAACTGGGGGGCCCAGAACTGAACACAGTCAAGATGTTTCCTGAGATTTGTTCTCAAAATACTGTTAATACGTGGAAGTCCTCTGACACATATCTCCTTAACTGCTGTTCTAATGCTTGATATAGTCATAATTTTATCCGACATTGTAAATTCAGACATGTAATTTCATTCTGTTCATCCTATCAACTTATAAATATTATTTTGCAGATACACAGTGGTACTATTTAAATACCAATCAATCCATAGCTATGTCACATTCTTTACACTGGGCATAAATAGAGTTACAAATGACAATTAGTGGGCTGAAACAATTAAGTTAGTATTCTGTGGAAGCTTGTTATCTAATAGCCAAAGTTATTTGCACATTATCACAGTATCACCAAGGTTGGAAGAGACCTCACAGATCATCAAGTCCAACCCTTTACCACAGAG